>JAAWXA010000019.1:8197709-8387598 GCA_038090715.1 Florisuga fusca | reverse complement strand
GGTGTGGGTGGCGGGGGTGGGTGCAGCCCCGGGGCGGAGCAGGGCGGTGGCGGCGGATCCCTGCGGCGCTGTCCAAGGTGCTGATCACTGATCACGGAACGGTTTGGGTTGGAAGGGACCTTAAAGATCACTTTGTTCCAACCTCCCTGCCATGGGCAGGGACACCTCCCGCTAGACCAGGTTGCTTAAAAGCCCATCCAACCTGGCCCTGAATGCTTCCAAGGAGGGGGCAGACACAATTTCTCTGGGCAACCTGTGCCAGTATTTCACTAACCTCACAGAATTTCTTCCTAATGTCAAACCTAAACCTCTTCTCTTCTAGTTTAAAGCCATAACTCTTTGTCTTGTTGCTACACAGCCTCATTAGATGTCCCTCCACAGCTTTCTTGTAGGCTTCCTCTAGGTACTGGAAGGCTGCTACTAGGTCTTGGAGCCTTCTCTTCTGCAGGCTGAACAACCCCAACCCTCTCATCCTGTCTTCAAAGGAAATGTGCAGATAGGACCTGATTGTGCCTGTTGCTCTGCAGCCCTCTGAGTCCTTCCCATGGAGACCGATTCCCTTGTTCAGTTGCCACTGTTTTCCTGATTTCCTTTAGAGTTTCTCTGCAGTATGTTGAGGTTACCTCTGGGCAATACTGGGCATGCTGCTTTTAAAGTGTACCATAAGACAAATGTTTTTTCAAATGCTTACTGTGTGACATGTGGAAGATATTTAGGTCTGTTGTTTATAGGCAGCCCTATCAGAAGTGTCTCTGTTTAGGGTTAAATGATGCTTTCCATGTTAAGATCTGGTTCTTGTAGCTTGGCCAAATCATAACCATTAAAATGGAAATTTTCCATGCTGCTTTAGGCTTAATTGATGTCTTTATAGGAACTTTCAATCATTCTGGTACGATCCAGACATTTTTGAGGATGACAAACTGTCATTGTTTTTCTGTGTTTGTTAATATATCCCTATTATATAACAGCTAACTATTCCAAATATAAATATGCATTTTCCTCTGTTGTAATCCAGTCCAAATTTGGCCACATTGTAATCTCTGAAAATCCTTCGTTTATATTCTGTAAGTGGAGACTTGTGAGAGCTGAGCTACTGAATTTGCTGAATTTGCTTTTGCATTGTCTTTGTTCCAGCCATGAATCCAGGGTGTGTACAGGCTGCTTTCTACAGTTACTGCTCCTAACTGGTGTGATGCTGGCAAAGGAAATCAAGAGCTGAAAGATCCTCTGCATTTTTGAACTGTCTGCTTGATGTTTATCTCATGTGGAGTAAGCAACTGCTTAGACTGGAGGTGGTAGCAACAAATGAAAATTTGTATCAGAGGATGAGGGAGGGGGGAATACATTACCAGCCTGTAAAACAAATGAGGGAGTATAATTATTCTGCACCATTCCTCTGAGGCTTCCTGCAGAAGTTTGCTATCCAAAGGTATCCTTTAGAAGACCCTGCCATCTCCCGAGTGAGGTCAGTTCAGAAGCACAACTGATGCCTCATGAGTAGTGTTGAGGAAATACCACTGCAGCTGTAATTTGCACTTGGTCTTCCTTAAACTTCAGGTTGCTTCCACAACCTATTCATGCTGAACTGCAAAGTTTCCTATCATTTTTTAAGTACAAGCAAACCTAAGTTTAGAGACACAAAAGCAGAAAAGGTATTTCTGTTTTAATTTTCACTTTATCATTCAAGTAGTATTTCAACCTGCCTCTCCACTCACAGAGTTTTTTTTTTTTTTTTTTTTTTTGGTGAGGTGTTTTGTTATAATTTGGGATTACTGAACATTTTAACACTTTCTGACACACATTCATTGTCAATATTTGTTAGAAGATTAACAGTCCAATCTCCGATTTGTTTTTTTATGAGGTTTCTTTTTAAGAGGATTTTTTCTTCTCATGGAGTTTTGAAAAATCTGATAAAAGCAGGCACAAAAGCTATGTTGCCTAAGGAAAACAACTCAAAAATGCATCTGAAATGTGTAAACTGAAAAGGCCTCTCAATGGTGATGCTAAATCTGAAACATAAGCATGGCAAGTGTTGGTGAGGATAGATATTCTACTGTTGACCTCTTTTAAAGAAATACATGTTTATGTTCTGTTCACAGCACGATAGTAAGGAAAAAAAAAAAGATCGATTATGTAATTTATCTTAAATATCAAATCCTAACTCTGGATATGGAGGGGATTTTCAGCTGTTAGCCTGAGCAATTTGGGGTTTGAAATTGTGTATTATTGGAAGTTACTGTAAAGCCAAATACTTTTATCAATACATAGCTTTAAAAATCTATTCTTTGTGAGCATTTGATGAGTCGTTTGAATCCTATGTTTTCATGATAAATCTTCTAGATATTACTTTTAAACATATTTAAACAACTTCAATGAGAAAGTTTAACACAGAGCATTAGCATGTAGTATGTTGTTTGACATGTTTCTTACAGAACAGATCATGAAACCAGTGGATATGGACTTCTGTAAGATAAACTGCTTATGGGCAAATTGGGAGAATCAGGGAAGTAAGTACTCATGACAAGGGACTTTATTGAGGCTAATGTTTTGGCTAATAATCTACATAATTCACAGCTTGACTATTAAATGGTAAGTGAAGATCCCTTCCTAGTAATTCCTGAAAAGATTTTGTTATTGGAAATGTCAGGAATTTATACTAAATTTGGGTAGAGGTGATTTTAAAATAAAATCATGTTTTCTAGACATCTGTTGTAGAGCAGGTGATATTTCTGTTCAGTTCTTTACCCCCTTTGTCCTGCACCATATTTCTTTTCTTCTGCACATTATAGACTGTTCTACTAGTATGAAAAGCGACATTTGGTAGGCAGATTAATATGTACAAGACAAAAAGATGCAGTGTTATTTGTTCACTATGAAATGGGAAAATGGGGCCAACATTATTGCTGAAATGTAACATACAACTGCCTTGTGTTGTTCTGTGTTCCCCTTCAAACTCTGGAGGCAGCTCTCCTGTTCTGGGTTTTATAGGCCCCTCATGATAGGTTCTGCCAGGAGTGTTAGTTTGTCAACAATACTGAGCACTCTGCATTAAAGGTTGCCTTCCAGCCTTGCTCAGAATACTCAAAAGATTTAAATTCAGCTGCACTGAGAGACGTGTGTGTTCCCCCTGCCTGTAGTTTCCCTCGGTTCACTTTGAGATTTGTTTTCTCAAAATGTTTCTTAAAATGTTTTCAGAAGTTTTGGAAAAAAGGTCAACAAAACAACTTCATAAGAGAATTATGGATGAAAATGCTTAGCTTCTTCTGGGCAAGAAGCATTCTTACAGTGTAAGGAGTCTCATTCCTAATGCCAAGTGTTCTCAGCTGGACCAACAGGCTAGAGCATGAAATTTTGACCTCTTACTGAGGGCAAGGTGTACACTTGACCCTGTTACAGATTACCAAGGGGTTTTACTAATTGTGTAATTAAAATTTTAGCGTGTCCCTTGTAATTCTAAACAATTGTGTATTGTCCAAGTCTTTGAAGGGTAGCGTCATTCTAATTTTCTTGCTTTTTTTTTTTGTTGTTGTTTTTGGTTTTTTTGTTACAGGAGTTGTTCATTGCTGCATTTATACAGATCTTAGCTCCTACCCTCTGCTCAACCGCTCTCTGAGCAAACACTAAATATTATTTAATAAGCAGGAGGTTTTAGTCAAGTTTTGTCCCAAGCTTATGTCTATTTAATGATAACAAGATGTGTCTGAAGAGTGTCCTCCTGAGTCCTGTATATTTTGCATTGTCAGTGCTTTATTTTAAATTGCTGCCATTCATTGTGAGCCTGCACTTCATGGGTTAAAGTGTATTTTGATATTAGAACAAGCTTTCATTATGTTTTCCCTCTTTCCCCCTTCTCCCCCCCCCCCTTCCAATTTGGAACTTTAAGCTTTCTAGTTAAGCTATTCTGGTGGCCATAAACAGGTGCGTGCTTTACAGAGGGCCTCATTCTGTTCTTTCCACTGGCATCCCTGGCCTTCTGAACTCCCCTTTGCTACCTCCTTCCCCCTCAATAATTTTTTATGAATGATAGCTTTTCAGCACCCTGGGAACAGCTTGTTGGGAAAAACACTCTTCATGGGGTGCAGTCAAATCCTACACATTTCTTCAAGGGAGTTTTGTGAAAGGAATGGTACTGTGCTGCAGGTATGACGTATGTGTGGACCTCCTCCTCCCCACTCACTCCTCTACCCCCTGCCTCTATGATTCACTGTGATAAATTCGCTTTTCTATAAAGCCAGTAGAGTCTCTCGCCACAGGTGCTTCTCAATTAAAATCCACTTTGTTTAAAAACTGGAGGCTTGTTTAACTGAGCCCCTGGTGAGAGTTGTCAGATCCCAGGATAGGTGACAAAAATAGATTGCTGGACCTCTGGAGATGTATTGAAAATACGATATCCCGGGGGACCAGAGGGCAGCGTCGCTCTTAAAACAAATCCTAGAAGTTTGAGAAGCCTTGGTTGTTTTCAGCTTGGGGCTTTTTTTAATCCATCTTTTAGCATTTTGTTTTGTTCCTGCTAGCCTTGTCAGACACCCTCCCTCAAACGCATTCCCCTTCTTTCTTCTGTTAATTCACTATTCAGAAAATACAAAGGTAAAAGGGATATTACTATTTTTTTTTTCTAAGAGCAGTCTCTCTTTAATATTTGAATGATATTTTCAAGAAACTAATTGAAAATTTAAAAAAACAAACCTAAGAGTGTTAGAATTCTGATTCTTTTTCTTTTCCCCTTGATTTTCTTTTTAAACAGAAAAGAAAATTTCCTTTTGGGTAATCTGATCTCTTCCCTTCCCTCTTAGATGTGTATTTTTAGCATTTTGAACACATGTAATGTCCTCATATACTGCTTACCAAAGTGCTTTGAAATAACTATAGAGGGTGGATGAGATGACTCAGGGGACTGGTAATTGAATATGGAGCCTTTTCACCTCGAAGTCACTAGTTTGAATCTAACCCAAGTTGCTAGCGACCTAGTGGTTACCCTCAGATGGGTGTTTAGTGGCCTGTCTGAAGCGAGTTGGTGGTCTCCGTCCAGCTTTTTGCAAACAGCTGTCCACATCACAGAAACCACCATCACAGTTAGTACTAATTAGCAGCCTTGTTGGCAGTGTCAGTAAGTGAGGGGAAGGACTGAATTAGCCATCGAGCCATCCAGAGCCATTAGCTTCTGCTGTTAGAGGTGGTCTCTCTGAAACAGAGCCAAGGCACCCTGCTCCTGGAGTCTCGAAGCAGCAGCTGGATTTGACGCTGGACTGTGCGTCTCTGTGTATTTTCTCTGTGAGACATGTCCTGTTCTGTTGTGGTTTGCCCTCTGCAGTTTATTGAGTCCTGGGGGCATTTCTATACCTGGTGGTCAGACTTTCTCATGCACCCTACCACCTCTGCTAAATCTACCATTAGTACGGTGCCTGACATTTCAGTCTGTTTGTTGGCAGTGGTAGCTGTTAGCTGTGAAAGTTACTGTGCTATCCTCATCATTTTTCAAACACTCTCTCTGAAGTGTATGAGGATAAGATACATAATTCTGAGTTTTTAAAACATCTGATAGCTGAAAAAAAAATCTTGCCATAAATACCTTGTATTTTGTGAGGTTTAGAATGTAAATTCTCATGTACTCTGAATGGTCCATTAATGCATTTCAAGGCTCACGGAGGATCCCTCTGCTGGTAGAATTTTTGGGTCAATGTCTAAGTCCAGCTATGGTAATCCGGTTGCAAGATCGTGGAGATTCACACATTTAAATTGAAGTAAACATGTTTTTTAACATTTTAAGCTGTAGGCAATTCTGAAAAGGAGGAATTCCTGGGTTTTGATGTTATCAGTTATTTCTGCAAAAAATAAGCATTCCCTTAACGTATGGGCAGCCCCAATACAAAAGCCAAAACTGAAGGTAACAGTAGTGACCTTACTAGTTTTTCTTCTCTAACTTGACATAAATTGCTAAAGTAAAGAGCACAAATAGCAACAAGTAACCTAGATTTATAGCCTTTTGATTCCTGGTGTTGATAAAAGGGTAAGGATTACTCTTTGTAACAGGGGGTTTACATATTTTCTTCCGAGGAGCGTAATCAGGTCACCACTTTTGGAATCTGTGGTTTAGGCTAAGGGTGTCACTGTGCTGCAGTGTGCTAACAGTAACCAGGTAGGCTGACTACCATTTCATGGTTTTTATTCACTCACAGATAGGTGGTTATGCCAGAGTTGACTGGGAGAGAATTGATGCTTTGTATCTTTCTGGAATACAGTTTTGGTTTTCTCCAGCCAGCAGGAGGGTGTAAGGAGACTGATGGGAGAGAGCAGTGCTCTTCCTGGGAACAGTCCAATGGGAGGTAAAGGGAAGCCTACCTCAGGGTTTTCTCTTACGTTTTGGAGTGGGTCTACCGGGAGAATCCTGCACTGGCTGGTATCTTGAGCAGTTCAGAAAAAGAGGCAGAAGTGGCTGCTGTTCATAAGTCAGAAAAAGTGAATTAAGCCCAGATTATATTTGAAGTGAATTTGCCTCAGTTGTGAAACAGATGTATAACTAATAAGGAGCTGACAGCTGTTGAGCATTCCCTCTTTAAAACTCAGAGAGGAAGGACTCCACAACACTACCCTGAAAAATGTCCAAATAAGTTTTCATAGCAGAAGCATTGTAAGTCTGGAGAAGATGAAGTCTTAAATCTAGTAATGATGGATTTACAGAGGAGGTCATGCTCTCCTCTCACAAAGGAAGGAGATGGAAAGAACTGAAGTGGAAACAGTTGGCAAGGTCAGTCAGTCTTGTTGTCACAAGAGTGGCAGGAAAGAGGCCTCCAAACAAACCGAAGCCCCGGGAGTGAGGCAATCACCGTTTCTTCCTGCTCACATCCAATTCTTGTTCAGGGCATTTCCAAATAAGGGTTAGGAACTGAGTGCTGCAACCGCAAGATGACAGTGCAAGGCTGTTAAAACCAAAACTCCTTTTTCTTTCTACTTAAAATAATCTATGTCCAGCCATGAATCAAAGCACCTCTTTAACCTGCCGCACTCTAAAATAGACTGACAGAAACCTCTGCAAAGCCTCCTGAAAAAATGAATCATGAAAAAAGCTCTAGCTGCCAATTCCAGAATAAGAATGACTAGCAAGTTCCACTGTTGAGTTAACATTATTTTAATCATTTGATGCTTGTTAAAGGAAAAAATACTACCGTGTCTATTGTGTGAGCACAAGGCACACAAAAATCACATGGCAAAAGTAATTATTGTGTAATGTGTGAAAACAAAAAAGAAAAAGAGAGCAAGAAGCAAAGTTTCCTGGCTAATATGAGTTGGACCAAGATCAGTGGAGCTTTACTCATCTGTGCCAGCAAAAGTCTGCCTTAATACCCATAGCCTCGAAGCCTTCCCCTTTAGTTTGCCAGTGCTACAGGAGCAAAGAGCCATGAAATAGTCATTGAGATGCCTCACTGAAGTACCAATATAACACTGAAGAAAAGAAGGAAAGAGCAATTTTAGCATTTAAGACTAGGGTAGTGCTGTCAGAATGGGAGCAGCTGTGAGCTGTCAGTTGAATCCACTTTTACTCTGTCTGAACTTTGAAATATTTGGGAAACCTTTCAATGATGATTTGATTTCAAAGGATATTTGTTGGCCCAAATGTCCATTCCCAACAGTTAAACCAATAAATTCAGAGGCCAGTCTTTAAAGTTCTGAGCTTCAAACGCTACCACTGGTGCATTATTCATGGACTTGTTTTTCCCCTTTGATATCTCTCTATGGTGTGATCTATATAGCAGAAGAGAACCCACATCTGTCTGTTTACACCACCCTGGAAATTCCTGTGGGCAACCAAAAAAGTCAACCACAAATAACTGCTGGGCTACCAACAAACATAGTCTCTGGAGCGCCTCCACCCACCTGCCATCGGGCAGATTTCTAAATCTTATTTGAAAATGGGAAAAATCAGATCGGGGTGGTGGGAAGAATAGAGGGAGGGCTGGTGGAAAGAACCCATTTGAAAAGCTAACATGAAATTAGCTGAACTAGAATAATAGTTGTTTTGGCGGTTGTTGTTTGGGGTTTTTTTTAAGTGTAGTAGGTTACATATGAGCCCGGAGCTGAGCATCACGTCATGACACAGTGCATCTCATTGAATCAGATCACTTGACTTGTGGGGTTTGGGGCTGAACTCTTTTGTGGTAAGAGTGGGCAGGTTCTTCTGAGCTGTGTCATGAGGAAAGGTGGACAGAAAATATCCCATAAACCATTTTGAAAACTCAGGAAAAATTATCCAATTGAATACTGGAAGAGGCTTTAACTCTGATTCTGCCCTAGCCAGTAGGGGCTGTGGTCATTCTCATTTTAAGTACTCTTTGTATTATTGTGGATCATGTGGGAGTAGCCTTCTCAAAATCACTGAGAAAAAGTAAGCAACCAACAAGCTGAATCTGATCTCATGACTCTGCATCCTTGAGAAGGATGTAAAATCCTCTTTTTTATTGAGCTGATCCAGCATTGTGCTACTTGATTCACAATACTCAGTGAGCTCTTAACTCTGCTTCGACTTCTTTTAGTCTGACACTACTATTCTGTCAGATGTTCCACTTAAACTTGATACATGATTAAAAAATTAAAGCTGTAGTGCAGATAGTATGAAGATTTCATTGCCCAGAAATAGTTTTTCAGTCAGATGTTGTATCTGGTTTTGAGAGTTTAATTCTTGATGAGGTAAATACTTCCTGATGCAGCTCATCTTATGTACTGGAGCACACCACACTTGACTTGGAAGCATGTAGCCTTGGAAATCTGTTATTTTTACAGTTTTTATTTCCTTCATCTGGGTAAGAGTTTTCCCTTTCTGTTTGTGTTTAGCTTTCTGAGAAATACTTCTTTTTTTGTCTTTTGTTTTTAAAGTAGCATGTCATAATAGTTTTTTATGAGGAGACATTGATGTTTGCTAGGATCTTATGGCTAGATGGTAATACCCTGCACATCCTGGACCACTTAGAAATAAATATTTTTTTTAAAAAAAGCTTTAAAAAATTTATAATTTTTTTCTTAAATCAGAAAATTTAAAACTTGATTAAAAAAAAAAAAAAATCACTAAACTTCCAGTTCATTCATGTCAGCTGAAAGTCTTAACCAGTTTTTGGATTTGGGGTGCCTTTCTGTCTCTTCCTTTCTCCTTCTTTCTGTCTATTCATATTGCAATAGATGGTTACAAGTCCTCCATTTCGTGCAAATTAGAGGTATTTCTGGGGTCCCTGGCAAGTTCCCAATACAGGTCTCAGATGACTTAAACCCTTCCCATGGGTACATTGACACATTATTGAGCAATTACATTCTCTTGTGGCAGTCATCTGTGGAATAAGTAAACTCCCTCTATTAGCCACACCATGATATCATACACCATAAATGCATGCTTGGCCTCCGTTGTGTCAACAGTTACATTCTCAAAGGAAGAAATGTGAATATAATTCTAAAACTACACTGACTAATAAACAGGTTTGGTTTATTACTCGTTTCTACCTTGAATGAGAAGTTTAAATTTAATTTAAAAGACTGCTGTAAAAGGTGAAGCATATTGGTAAACATGAAGTTGTTATTTATTCACTGTAAATACATTATTAATGCTGGGGTTGTGGAGTGGAAAAGGAGGCTAAAGGAGGCAAGTGACTTACATTTATATCCATTTTTTTCCCCAATGACCAAGTTAAAGCTAGTTATAAAGATACTTTTCTCACCAGTAATTTTGCAGGACTGTGATGTGTGTTACTGATCACTCATGGATCTGCTTGCACAAGCAGAATATTTATGCAACAAGATGTCATGTAAAACTCTCACAAAAATAAGGAGATCTCTGATTATACACAGTTTATAGTGAATATCATAATGAGGATTTTCCCCCCTCTGTTTTAAAAGCACAAGTGTAAATGGTTTATAAAGCTTTGAAAACTTCCAAGGGCAGAGTGTATCTGAAGAGGTGACAAGGTGACCTGACTTCCTGGGGACACTTTGCTAGCATACAGTACCTATCACTAACCAGATACCCTGTGCTTGTGGTCTTCCTTCAGCCTTTGAATGTCTTGGTGTCATTCAGTGATGCAGTTGAGGCTGATCCCTCTTTTTAATTGGCTAAAATTAATTTTTTAATTTTAATTTTTGAAAATTTTTCGCTCATTTTAATTTGCCGCCCTGTGAAGCTACATCCAGTGATGCCTCTATAAAGTGGAGATGCTTCCTATATACATTCAAGATGGGATGAGGCTTGCAAGTACAAAAATAAAAAAAAACCCAAACAACCCAGAAAGTATTTTTCCAAGAAAGGTAATTTGGAAAGTTGTAAAGCTTCCTACTGTCCTCAGATAAACTTAATGGCCACCAGCTGGGTCGGGGCCTCTGAAAGGGAAAAGCCCAGCACTCTTTCCTGCCTGGATCACCATTAAGGTGAAGGTGGGCAGGACTGGGTGTCCGACATGGAAAGCCAATCAGGGGTTGTTTCCAGGGATCTTACCTTCTGGCCAGGGACAGAGCACAGATCCCAGTGTGTCTTTCAAGGTTTTAAAGTATTATTTGGTCTGGATGAATGACTACCCTTTGCTTTGTCATCAGAGAATATTTATGACAGTCGAAGCAAGGCTGAGTTCCTGGAGACGGGATAACGCGTGGCTTTGTGCTGCCAGACAGAGTTCCTTTCGGTGGTCACACCAATGTTTTTTCATACTCCCACGGACACCGCAACTTTTTTGGATAAGGAAGAAGATGATGGAATACAGATGAGGGAAATAAATGGCCTCGGAGAACTTGGATACGTGGGGGTATTTTTACCCTTTGGGGTTTTTTCTTCCTGAATTTCAATGAGTGACTTATTGGAAACTTCTTTGGGTTTGAAGTGTTTTGTTCTTGTTCCACACACACAGAACTGTTTTGGGTTGTTTTGTTTGTCTTTGTTTATAATGCAGCTGAGATAGGGTGACTTGATATTTTTAAAATAGAAAACTGATGCCTTCTGAGGGAATGGAGGGAACAGAGGAGAACTTTACTAGCTGGAAATATGGGTCATGCCAAGGACAACTTGTTGCTGTGAATGGATGGAAGAGTAGTGCTGCTTCTCCTTGAGTGCCCAGTCCACTGACTGTTCTCCAAATGCTGGATCCCAAGAGTTCCTCCACCACAGTCATATAACTCCTTTTATTTACTATCTTGTTTTTTATTCCCCCACCCACCCCCCAATTTTCTTTTAAGGTAAATCCTCAATTAAACTGTTTCAACCCGTAACATTGGCAACTATCAGACACTTACTGCCAAACAGATACCTTCTACTTCATTCACTGCTGGCCTTCCATCTCCTATAAGTCCTAATTAAAAGGGAAAATAAATTGTCAATAAGTTGTCATATGTGCTATGGAACGGGAGGATAATGTGTCAATGGCTTGCAGTGTTCCAGGCATTACTGATGAAATTAATATCTTGAGTTTCCATATGAGACCTGTTTTTTTCCACTTTATGCTTGTTTGGAGGAGTGCAGTCCTGTTTGTCCATGTTGTGTCACCAAATTCATGAGTAGCACTAGTAAGGTATTCTATTTTTTTCAAAATTATTACCCTTGGAATAATGTAGTAGTTTGAAATTAGTATTTCCATGTTATTTCTATGTATATAATATAAAGAATATGGCAAATGCTATGGTAATGGAAGATGTAACTAAAATATAGACAAATCATCACTGTAAGGTAAGTCTCTTCCTTATCTACTGTCATTGCCACAACTCCTGTTATTCCACATCTTCCTCACTTTCCTATGGGAACTGATCAAACTGGAGACAAGGACCAGAAATTAGTGGTAGTATTAGAATAATTCCATTGTTCTGAGATTTCTGAATAACACATTCCCATACGTGCTAGTGGAGTTTAAATAGGAATTTGGGTAAGCTTGGCTAACTTCTACTGGTGGAATAAGAAAGAGATTGAATGTGGCATTGGTTTTGCATATCCGTTATCACCTAATTTTGATTTTGTTGTTTAGAAATAGTTGAGATTTTCATATATTTTGAGAAGTTTAGCTTTGTACAGATTCACTTCAAACAGCAGCAGATGCCGAGAGAGCCAGGAAATAATGTTGGACAGGGCAGTATTACAGTCATTCTTTCTACCACTTCCTTTCTAACTAATGTAAACAAATGCATGTTTTTATGGTCTTTCCCTTGGGAAAGGGAGAACACTGAACTCAAATGATCAATATGTGGTTTTTTCATGGTTACTCAGAAAACTTCATCCCCAAAATCTTCTTTAGTCACAAGTTGTCTGGCACTGATTGACACGATCCAGCTTTTCTTTTTTGGTTTACTGTAAGTTGTGGAATCTGGCTAATAGGAACAAATCTGAATGAACTGTTTTATGAAACAATTACCCAGGTATAAGTGTCTGTGAAAATTAAGAGATTTTTAAAAGGCAAATAATCACTGTATTTGAAATGGTGCTTAATTTAAAATTTGAGATGCACTGTAGATTTCTGTATTAATTTACTTCTCTACACTAATCTTTTCTTTTACCCTCAGCCTTTTTAGCAGATTTTTGGAAGCTGTATTGAATAGCTTCTGAACCATGGAGATTTCTTTTCACTTAGCAAGAACCTGAGGTGTACTCCACATGTGAACGCAAAGTGCAGGGAATTTTGTGGTGATCAGTGCCAGGACAGAACAGCATGCAATTCCTTGATTGCATTTCTGGTGTTTGCTTTGCACCTGTACACAAATCACATCAGATTTGTGAAGACACTCATGTCTTGTGTTTATTTCCCATTGACACCCAATAACATGAAGCAATTAACAGACAACTGTATTTTTCTGAATTCCTCCCGCGGTGTCTTTCAGTTTCTACGGGCTCTGCAAAAATAAGTTTGCAGAAGTAACAATTATTGCATGGTCTCTCCAAGAGGAGTGATATCTCACTCCTGCATCTGGAGCTGGCGGGATGAAGCTGGTGGGCACCTGGGTGAGCACAGACCTCCCAGACCAGATAGGAAGGGAGTTTCTGAACCACTAGCACCTTCAAGACTCTAATGAACTGAGAAGACCCACATACCATGCTTAGTTTGGCAGCTGTGCTGCTGGATTGGCAGGTCTAGCGAATAGTTTGCGAGGCTGATTGTTTTCAAGAGGGTGGGAAGAGGTAGGAGGTCTTTGGGTATGTGTGTACAGGCTTGGTGAGAGGTGAGCTGTCAGTGCTATGTGTCTGGGAATGGTGGTGGAAGGAGATCCTGAACCTCCATCCAGGTTTGAGCAGGGGCTTGTGAGGCTGAACAATGGGGGTGATCAGAGATAGGAACTGATGGTATCAAGAGATCTTTTAGCAGAGCCTGGTGAAGAAAAGTGGTATGTACAGGTACAAAATAGCACTACAAGCTGGAAGACACAATAGTCTTGTGGTTCAGACAGTGGATAGGAATCAGGAGTTCCTGGATCACTTTGCCACACACTTCCTGTGTTACTTTCAGCCAGTCACTTAATCTCTGCATCCACCATCTGTGAAATAGCAAGGCTTGGAACAGTTTGTGTCTCCGAAAGAAAGCATGTATCTAATTCATCTGTTATTACAAAAGTTAAATATTAAGGAACTGTTACATTATTGTAGGATAAAACCATGCCACTTCTATTTTCACTGGGAACTTTGTTCTTTTGCTATTATATTGTTTTTCAGGAAAACCAGTGTTTTCCCTATGCAGAAATTCATATGTATCTTGAGAGCCATACTTACAGATCTGACATTGAATGCTCAAAGAAGGGATGTACAATATATGCCACTGGAAAGATTTCAGACTACAGGTTGGGACACTGAAATTAAACTAAGATCGTGTTTTGTAGAGATCAACCCCCCAGAGAGAGTGTTGAGAAAATTAGCTTTTGCCTCAGTATAGACACTTCTCCTGCACTTGTCAACAGGCACGCTGCTCAGAATTCTTTGTTCAAATTTCCATTAATATTCTGTGTCAGAGAAGGGAAATAACTTAGATAAGATCAATTTTCAAACATGTTTCTTCAGGAAGAGACTAAAGAGCAATCCTGAAAACTACCACCTGGAATGTAAAAATTCTGATCTTTGGTAAAGGAACTGCTGTGTGAGATGAAAGATGTCAATATATTTGGAGGACAGGGGAGTTCACCAAATCTGACTTATCTGCAAATGTCTGGTCTGTGTTTTAATGTGTGTTGTCAGTTTGTGAGGAGGTGCTTCCACACGTAGGAAACACAGATTGAAGTCTAAGCAATTTACACTACCCATATCATGAAACATGGAAGCCTCCTGTGACAGCTGGGGGAGATAATGACATGTCAAGATTTTTTTAACAGGTTGATATGGGTTTCTATATGATATTCTCTTCTTCAGGATTCATTAATAGTATGGGAAGAGGTAATTACCTAGTGGAAGATTGGACTAATAAATCTACTCGTCAGAGCTGAAGGGACATCTGTAGCACAGTTACAGATGCTTAAACTGACAGGGAAGCAGCCAAAAGTGTGGCTGTAGATGTGCCAGTCAAAACCAGCAGTCTGACCAAGCCAGGTCTAACTGTCTTCACAGCATAAAGGCATCTTCCAAGTGATATAACCCTGAGAGTCATGTCCCCTCTCACCTCCCCCAGGCCCGGCCCAACCTGGCAGTGTGAACTAATAACAATGACCCTTAGCATTTCATAGAATTTCAAATATTTTACCTGTGTTGTGTCTACACTGTCACATGTGCTGATGCCTCATCACTGAAGCATTTGTATTGCTGTATTAAGTACCCTGTCTCAGCTATCTCATCTTGCTTTCTGGGTTGTTTTGGTGGGGGTTTTTTTGTGTGAAATACTCTTTGGAAAAAGACATTACCTTTTTTTCTCCACTGTGTATTTTACATGGCCCACAGACTATTTCAGACTTGGTATGAACAACTCCAGAGCAATGTTTTTGAGAACTTATGCTCTGAAATCTACAATGTAAGCCTCTTTCCAAAATGCCCAGAAAGCTTGTCTAGAAGCATCAAATCAGGGAGGTATCCAGTGGTGGAAATCATTCACCTTTAGTGGAAAATAATAATCCATATTATTTGGATGGCCTTTTGTAATGCAGGGACTGTGAGAAACCAAATAAGCTCCCTCAGCTTCTGAAACTGTTTCAGATTTGCACAGTTGTGTGAAATGACAGCTTTGCAGAGCCAATGCAAGAGCAATTGCTCCAAAGTGTCTTCTGTATCCCTGCCTTGTCTGCTGGGACAGATGGGTTTGGTGATGTCTTGAGCCTGTGGTGAATTACTTGTGTGCCTTGCTGCAGCTGCAGCTCCCTCTGCTAATAGAGGTCAGATTTTAAATCACTGGAGTTAAATCATAGTAGATCTTGCTGTTGCTTGTATCATTCTGAACAAACTTGGGTTTTCAGATTCTGAGGTTCTTGAGATGGTTTTCGGGTGCTTTTTTTTTTTTTTTTTTCTGTGTAGAAAAACCAAGAACGACCCAGCATTAGAAAGGAGGCATGGTTTGAAGCTAATTACATTAAAAACTTCAGATGAAGGTCTTCTAACCTTGTGAGTTCACTTGAAGTTGCAGAGTCAGAGCCTTTCAGCTCACTGGGCCCTGCAGCAGTAGACAGGGGGCACAGAGGTCCCTGCTGCAGAAATCCCACTGCCAGTAACAGCTCAATTAGTGCAAAAACCTTCCAAAGAAGTAGCAGACCCACTGGAAAGGCCAACTAGACTTTATACCACAGTGGTGTAATGTACTTTGGGAAAACATGCTATACCAGATCATGTATGATCTAATAGATCCTTCCTACCTGTTTTCTCTGATGCATGGGTTGAACTTCAACTAATTCATGACACTAAATCCACTCTATAAGGCAAAAGGGGTCATTTTACATTACTCATTCGAAGATCAAACAAGTTCTATGCCTGATGGTGTCTCTGACAATGGAAGGCAACAGAATATTTTAATTAAAAAGCTAGCAAAGCACTAATAATACATGTTATCTCACCAAAACCACAGTCATCTCCCCTGCAGCTGCAGGATTTGCCAGAAAAAAAAAAGTTATAGAATAATGGATTAAAGATGCTTTCCCGCATGAAAGCTTTAGACAATATATTACCAAAATATGATTCTCAATAGGAATATTGTGAGAAGAAGCAGCATTTAGAAGTCTAATCTGCAGACATCAGATTAATTTTTTTTCTCTCTCTCTTTTTTTTTTTTTTTTTTTTTTTTTTTTTTTTTTTTTTTGGCACATTAAGCAATTCTTTTCTTAGAAGGGGAACCTATGGTTTTGCCATGTAATGCAAAACACCAATGGAATCACTACATAAGCAAAATGCCAGTAATGGTATAGTGGTCCAGCCACAAACACTGGTATGTTAATTTTGTTTTATTTTTCCCAGTGTGTCATCTGTAGTACTGTATTTTGTATCAGGACTATAGCTGGGCTGCTTAGTATCAGATTTTAAAGTGCATTTTCAGCAAGAGATTTAAGTGATGAATCTGATGGGTTTGATGCTTAAAACAAAAAAAAAGTCTGTACTTAATAAGTATGTAACTATCATTTTAATCTAATTGTAGAGACTAGGCCAAACTTTCCCCTCAGTTATAGCTGTTCAACCTTCCAGCTGTATGCATACACTTTTGATAATAGTATCCAAATACACTGGAAAGCAAGTACTTTGCATTAGGGCTGTGGCTTATACTTGCAATTTGTTCCTAAGACTAGCTATGCCTGGACATGAAATATTTATTTATTTGCAAGTAAGAAGGTGAGAAAAAATGTAGCACAGTCAGTTTGCATACAGAAGGAAAAGACTAGCCTCTCAATCCTCTCTGGTACCTTATTTCTCTAGTGGATCATCAGATGGTTTAGTTCCTGCAAATGCAGCAGCAGTAGCTCTTTTGTTTTATCTGCTGTATTTCAGCTTATTTGCTGAATTTGTTCTATGATATTGATGTTGTTTGGAAGCGAAAAAGTTGTGAATTTTTTTTTCTGTTCCCTTGTTTTTCATTCAGCAAAAAAAAAACCAGTGATAATCCCCTATAGTGAGGGATTTTATCTACCATCTCTTTGCATGCAGAAGCAGAACATGAATTTTTCATGGTCTCTTTTCATCTGACTTCTAGATGAAGGTGGGACTTAACCTACAATTTCTTCTGTAGATCTTGTTAAGGGCCATCCAAGGTGAGGTTTTGTTTGTACTAAGTGTCATTCATATGTCCTGCAAGGCAACCCATGCCCAGGTGTGCTTCACTCTAAAGAGCAGGAGAAAGACTTGGGGGAGAGGATGAGCCAGGCAAGGCACAGAAGGGTAATGATTTGCACAGGTCTGCGAAGCATGCCTGCAAGAATGTGATCCCTTTGTTTTCTAAATTCCCCATGTCATATTTGGGATTGCTGAAAGCTGAGAAGGAATATCTCAAGGAGGATTCTTTTATCCTTGCTGTGTTCCTCATACACCTACCCTGGCCATCTGCTGCTGGATACCATCAGCATCACCAAAATTTCTTTCTCTTGCAGCTGAAGGACAGCAGAGGAGCAGGGCCATTCCCCACTTCCATCTGTCACTGTGTGCTGAGTCTTTGTGTGTATTACAGAATATTTCTTCCCTTCAATAGGCCTACCCTTTCCCTTTTCTGAGCTCTTTGAAGAACCTCTGCACTTGATCCACAACGTATTTTCTGTTTGCTGTATGAGGAGCACTTCACATGAGACTGTAGCCATGCAGGCCAGCAGGACAGCTGCCTCCTTTTCTATCCTTGAAGCCAAAGGAGAAAAAGGAGCTTGTCTATGCTAGTAATAATTTTTTCCTTGGCAAAGCTGCTCTTTGCACTTGGAGGAAGGTTGTCACCTTGGAAGAAAACAGTAACATAGTGCCCAGCTTGACTCCTGGCTTGGTTTCCCTAGTATTTTTCTGTTTGCTGTAACAAATATCCTGTAATTCAAGCTCTCTGTAGGTGGGGTCAGGCTCTGCTCAGTAGAGTTTCGGTAGATAGCATGTTTCTTTCTATTTAATATGACAGGTGTTTAGTTTTTAACTGACTTCTGCCATTCAACATAAATCTTACCTTTCCTCCTCCCAAGTTAAATATGTCGGTTCTGGATTTTGCCTGTCTGTGCAGTCTGAAAATGACAGCTTCTGATTACCCACACATAAAAAGCAGTGGAAGATCAGCAGTTAAAAGAGAAAAAAAAAAGGGGGGATTTCTGTCCAAGTTTCTGCTTAAATTAGTTTGTGTGGCCTTTCCAGTTTGATTAACTATGTAATTAATAATGACCAGGTGTAGCAGAGTAGGCACTTTATTCTGGCTTTTTTTTTTCTGTCCCATGAATGCTGGGAAAGAATGTAAGGAAGGTGCTTAATTGTGAGAACACTTTCCCTCTCCTGTTGGTTCAAATCCTAAAATCTGGTGAGGTTTTAAACTCTCAGGAAGAGGAACAAGCAAAATTTCATTATTTCTCTTTGGGCCTGTAATGGATAAAGGCTAGAGGATCTCTGAAAGGAAGCTAATCCTTACTTCTGGTCAGCTGCAGGAGTAAAAAGGGCTGTGCTGTGCTCTATTTTGGTTTTTTCTACTTTCTTTTTATTTTCTCATTGAAGCAAATGACCCAGGGCAAAACATGGCTGTGGAGGTTTACAGCTACCCTTGGAATAGAAGTGGAGAGTCACCACCACTGGGTTGCCGTGAGCTCTGCCATGCTGATAGAGCATGGGGTGAAACAGGATGCATATTCCAGGTAAAATACTTTTTAAAGTTACTAGATAAATGTTTCAAATCGTATTTAGGCTTTTCTCACTCCCATTCTTTTTCAGAAAGTGACCCTCTCCCATTTATAGGGTGCCTGGTGTGGAGGGATTGAAGTAGACTGTGAGATTACTTTGGGACTGTTTCTTTTTTGAGGGAAATATGTGAAATGCAGTTAAAGTTTGAACTGGAACTTGAATGTAACTCAAAGCACTGGCACTGCTTTGCTCACCAGTATGTTATGGGTGAGAGTGCATTTATGAAAGAAATGTTGATCAGGTAACAAACCTGTATGAGATTTTCCCCTGTGGCACACCATCTACTCTTTGTGTTTGCTACATTCATAGTACTAAGGTATTATACATACTTATTCTCCGTTCCAAATTCCATTCCATTTTTCAGTACTTTTTAGTTATAGATGGCTTTTCAAGCCTGGCTCTCATCCAAATTGCATGTCGAAGGTATTTTTGAGGAAACTTGAAGTTTTAGAGTGTTAATAAAGTGTTGCCTGCTAAAGCAAAGCCAGAGTGGTTCAACAGTAATATTAAAAGAGTATGTAAATAGTAAAGGCTGAAATGTCAAAACAAATGTAGATGATTTTAAAATATCACCCTGTGCTCAAGGTGTGTTGGTGACATTTCATGAGCTATTTTAGTGAAGGCTATTAAAAATAATGCATTGCCCTATACTGAATATCTCAAGATTTCCTTTTACTGCTGCTGTTTTATCTCAGTGGATTCTTCCATAGTCACACCAGTTCACATATTATGTTATTTTCCTTCAAAATCTTCCATGAGCCTGCTCTGCATGAATGCCTACAAATGAAGTTTTGTCTACAGCTTGCTGATGGTATTTGCAGAAGACCCTTCTCCTTTGACTCTGTTCATCTTTTCTACTTCACCTGTCTGCCTGAACCTACATCCTCTCTCTTTACCACTTTATTTGGAAATTTTCTTAGGCAAGAACCAAATTTACTTTCTAGGTGCATACAGCATCTACATCTTTGCCCATAATTTATGCTTACTCTGCATACATCCAAAAGCATATGGTACTTTCTAAGAAAAATGAGTCCTTAAGAGAGGAGTTAGGTTAGTCTTCCATAGGGTTAGTCTTTTAGGATAGTTATTAATTTAGGATGTTACAGCTTTGGCAGAAAAGCAGTAGTCCCTTTACATGATGTTTCAGCTACAAGAGGAGTTGGCAAGCTCATTGACAGGACATACTCTGTGGGCTTTCCTCTTTACCTCTGGCCCACTGTCTTCCACACACTCTTGTTCAAAAACCTTGGGGCTGTGGGTGTGATGTGTAAAATGGGGTTGTTGGTGCTTTGCCCTCACAAATTCTTTGGAATTATGATAGACCATTTCATGGAGACAAGCAAAGAGATCAAGAGGGGAATGATTCTGGAGCTGATTCCTGACCTGCTGAGATACAGTGGGTATATTTTCTTTTGATTTATATGACAACTATTATGCTAATATGTAGTTGCTTTCCAGATGAATGGAGTCTTTAAAGGCATTTCATATACTAAGCAAAGAAACTCGGTCCCAATAACATCAAGCAAACATTTACCACTTTTTAAAGATGGCTTGAAGAGCATGTAAAATTAAATTTTATATCAGTTTTAATATTCTTTTGTACTGCTAGGCTCCACTTTAAAACCAAAAGCAACTAGTGACTGAGGTTGGATTATATGCGAAGAATAGCAATATGTCATCAGAAAGGAAGGTACTGCTTAAACACTAAAATATTTTAATAATTTTATGAGTAAATTTGTTAGCAATTATGCTATATAAATTTTGATTTCTCCACCATCATAAACTCATGTCTACTGCATGACTATTTTGCACTGAGCTTTGGAGTGCAGCCTAAATGCAACTCTTCCTGGAAGTTTTTTTAAATATAATCCCATTTTCTAGTTAAACATTTCAAATGAAGTATACTGAGCAGGAAAAAGAGGACTACTTTTTGTGGAGTACTCTGTAAGCAGAAGATTGCCTGAGGACTTCCTTATTGAATGTACATTATCTTGCTGTGTATGCTGTAACAGATTGAGTTTGAGCAAAAGATACATCAAGGTCTGTTTGATTTTCTTTCTTTTTTTTTTTTTCTTTTTTTCCCTTCCTCTTTAACTACATGGATTAGAGCTATTAAGATGTTGGTCTAAGTCACAAGAGTTTTGGAGACCGGAAATACTTGATTTCAGTGGTTGAATTTAAAGTTATCTGAAGGTAAATATTTCTTATCTAGACGGTGTGTAAATTGTGTATTCATCTGATTTCCTTTCCATTACTGGATATCATTTTCCCTTGGTGAGTGGTTCGTTTGGCTTCCTAAGCAGAACTAGGCAAACTCCCAAATCACTTCATGCTTTCAGTGAGCTGTGTCACTTTTCTCTTTTTTTGTTTTCTTTAATCATTCTTTTCATGCTTCCAGAACGATTGAGCTGCAGTATTGTGAAAGTTTTACTATCATCTGTGTGCTTGTCCTGAGTTTCATACCTTAAAAATTACTGTGTTTGACATTCGGCTACCATCTCTCTAATAATACATGCTTCAGGGTCTGTGATTTCTTATGTGACTGCAAACATTACCTTTCTAATGATACCTTGTGTTGGATTAAAGGATGTAGACACTAGAATTGTGAATACTAGAGTTACGTACCCTTACTAGTCTGGGGAGCTGTAACCTACTGCTATAAATTCTTATTCACTTCCCAAAGATAATGTCTCATCCAGATCCTTTATTAAATGGCTATTTTCTATTGCTAGTTTCTGCAGAGTCCAGTGCTGACTAAATTCCAACAATAGTCCAAGTTTTCAAAAAGGATGTGTGTAATGAATACTACACTTTCCAGAGGACATTTCTACTTTGAAAAGTCATTCTGAAAAAAAAATCACCTTGCCTCCATACTTCTTAACATGCCATTATTGTTCCATAACACACCATTATCAGCAAATACCTGATAACATATTCCTATATGCTTGCTTTAGTGAGAGAAATTACTGTTTACTACTTTTATGGCTTCAAGCATTGCCAAAGTGTGCAGCTGTCTCAATTTTGAAATAAGTCTTGGCATTGTTAACTATTTTGCTACTCTGGATGCAAATCTTGTGTTTAATTTACTCTTGTTCTACCTTTTTGGAAACAGGGAGTTGTCCACATTGAGTTGAGAGCAGAGTTGGCCTCCAGGAGTCTCTCTTAGTGGGGGTGCTATGTAGGCCAAATGAAAACCAGCTTGGCTTCAGCCAGAGTCCAGGTTAACTTTTCTCAGCCTGGCAGCTAGTACCATCCTGATCAGTAAGTTGGAATGAGGATGGGTCAATGAACTAATGCTGCTGGATTAACTGTGTATATTTATGGTAATACAATTAAAATTGTTTAGAGATGGAAAAGTCTCCCAGCAGCACTAACTGGACCTTTTTGCAATCCCTACCCATTCTCTACATGTACAAAACTTCTAGTTCTGCATTTACTAGGATGAAGGGCATAGCAATTATTGTGTGGAGATGCTTATTTTCATCACAATTCCTGTTGCCCTTTCAGAGCAATGAAATTAAGACACTGATGTGTCCTCCTGTGAAATCCCTATGAGGGATGGAGGTAGGAGCCAGGAATATGGTACCACTCTGGTATATCTCAAGTCATTTAAAAACAAGAGGCATTTGCAGCAGCAAAAAAACCACAGGTGCAGCCTCAAAATTATGTGAAGCTACCACTGCTTTTAAGACCTGCCATAAACCTCTGACTTCACTGATCTATTAATTTACCACCTGGTGCATTTCACAAGCCTCACTCAGTGTCAGCCAGATGGAAAATACTCCATTTCTGTGGCCTTCTATACTACTTTTTCTGCATGTTGCAAGTGCTGGTCTCCACTGCTGCATGGCCTTCCTGAACAGGAATATTGACACACTTCAGTTAGGCTGAGACAGCAGTTCCCTTTTTTGTAGCATTTGTGCAATCTCTTCTGCCAAAGCTGTGCAGCTGCTATGTATTTCATCTCAGGAATAGCATTTCCTTGAAACCAGTCTACATGAATCCAATGTGTAACTTGGAGTGGGGGTGGCTATCCTCAATTTCATTGAAATCATATTCAGGACTTTTGAGGAGGAAAAGGCTTGGAGAAAGGGAAGAAACCTGTGTTCTGTTAGTGAAAACATCAGATTCCTTGCAGAACTCTGCTTTCCTCACAAGGCAACCACCAAAAGGAGGAAGAAGGGATTCCTGGGTTTTTGATTTCTGTCGCCCTTTGAGCTGATTTGCAGCCGTGAGAAAGGTGCCAATATCTTTGTATTGTTTGGCAGGGAGATTGCCTTGTAACTCATCTTGTCTGGCTATAGCCTGGCACTGGATCGTGACCAGGTTGATGGCAGCCTGACAGTTTTAAAAGAATATGTTGGCATTTTATGAAAAGGGAAGTTATTACACTTGAAAGGAAGTAAAAACAAAAACAGAAAACCTACACTTGTCAGTTTTATGGCAGAGAGGCAGTAAAAATTCTGGCATGTTACTTTAGCCAATCTCTGCAACAAATTAGTGAACTAAATTGATTACAAAATCAAAGATGAATTTACATAAGCATTTGTTTTAGTTACCCTGCTCCTACAGTATGTCAGACACTCAAAGGAGTCAACCCCATGCCCCTCACAGTTAAAATTAATTTACAGCCTAAATTTAGATGTGTGGCAGCAAGAAAAGAACAAGAAAAGAAAAGAAGAGCATGGGAAGGGAATGGACCTCCTGGGTCACTGGCTCCAGTCCCTTCTAGTCTCAGAAGACCACATTGTGTTGCCTTCTTTCAGACTGCATTACGATGTTGATGTACCATTAGATGCTACAAAAGATGGGGGGTTAAATTTACAGATTTGTCCCAGCTCAGTGTCATTTTCCTCTGTCTCCAGTAGCTGTGGGGTTGGACCGACGCTGATGCTTATCACAAGATTCTGCTGGTGGCTTCATTTTACAGTGAGGTGATGTGCCAGAGAGCTGGGGACTGGGGAGGGAAGAGGCAGCAACACTAGCGAGCAGAGCATGAAGAACAAGCAGGAATCAGAGCAGCTCTTCCAGCAGCCAGGAAGAGCTCGAAGTCAGAAAATAAGGTTTCCAAATGTTATTTCTCTTTCTGTTCCCAACCTGCTGTCAGAGGAGTGAAAGAAATCACTTGACCTGGCTGTGCCTACCCTACAATGCAGCCTAGGATGACCCAAGGAAGTTTTGGGTGCTGGGTCAACTGGTGCTGGGGAGCCCTGTGCTATGCCAGTTGGGTGGCTTTCCATTCCTCTGCTAGCTCAAGTATCCCTAACTCATGCACTAAGAAATTCTTGGAAGCCTTTTCTCATGCCAGCCTTCAAAGCCCTTCAGTGAGTATCTTCACATTCATGCCCATGTGGGAGTTCAGTATATGAATAAAACGTACAAAGACAAGTTCCTTGGTGAGTGCCATGGCCTCAAAAGCAGTTATAGATTATTTTGCTTTGTCAGTCAGAACTGTAAACTGCAACCCTATGGCTTTAGCTCCGGAGAGGGCTGAGTGGAGTTCCTAGCATTAGAGCATGTTTTTATTCAGGCAACGTAGCCAAAGCAAACGATGAAACCAGACTTCTTCTTGTGGTCAGAAAGAAACAAACAATTTGTTTTGATTGAAGGCTCGGTGCTGTGGAGAGGCCCAGAGTTATGAGCAGCTGCATAGGAAGCACAATGATAGGGGCTGGTGGTTGCCAATAGGAGTTACATCTGTCACAACTGAGCGCGATGAGCGGCTGGAGCGCTGAGAGCAGGGCTTGCAGCAGGGAGAGATGGGGCTGTCACTTCTGGCAAGAGGGAGGACTTGGCCAACGTGATCTGCTTTTGTTAATGCCAGTCAAGATTTCTAAATACTGAATGTGACTGCCTGAGCAGATGCGTATAATCTGCAGACTGGCAATAATTTTCTTCAAGAGTTATGTTTTCTCTTGTGGAAAAGGAACAGCACAATGGCAAGTGCCTTGAGTCAGTAACACGTGCTATAACACCTTCCTGTGGCAAAAGAATCCGTATTGCTTATGCATCCACCCCTACAGTTCTTGCATCCTCTGGGTAACACAGCCTGGTGCTGTCTGAGGCTGGCAACATTTTTCTTCTTCATTCTTCTATGGGACAGGACTTACTTTTTCCCTGAAGCTGCAGGTCAAAGCAGTCATTGTCCCATCTCAGTTCTGCGCAACTGGCGCCAGTCCCCCCTGTTCTTCTAAAACTACAGAAGATGTAACATCCATTTGCATCTAAGAATAACTTTGCCTGATTTAGAAGATTTAGGTAAAGTAGAGGCCTTAGTGGAGTTCCTCTCTTAGTATTTAACTTGCAGCTGCTAATATGCTATTGGACCAAAGTGGGAACATTTCTCCAATCTCTGTGAACACGCTTTGCAAAGATTTGCATGACAATATGAGCTGCAGTGAGGTGGGTGAACAGAGTTAAATATAATGGTGCAGCAGTAGTTGGGCCTTCAACAGCAGGAATGCACTTCACTTGTGTTTTAATGCTGTAGTTCCCCATTTACTTATTTATCACTGTCTCCTTTGCAATATGAGCTTGAAATCAAAGTGCTCTTGCAGGGGATTTCTGTTGTACTTGTCAAGGGAATACCAAGCATACAAGTTCCTTAGTGGTTAATGGGTAGGTGGAACCTTAAGTGAATTCTTTTTATTTATGGCATGTGTACAGGAGACAGAGCTGTGATTTTAAGGTTTTTCTATTGCAAAATTTACTGAGACCTCCCAGAAATAGTTGTGAGATCAGAGCAGGTAGATGGTGCCCCTGTGTATTAGCAATGCTCTGTGGGAAGGTCACCCCTGTTCCTTTCCATATGCATCTTTGAGATTAGAATTTGTTGGGTTTTTTATGCTGTAATCTATGCTGAATTCTGTCACATTTAGAAATAAACTCTTTTGTTATTTGTTTTGAAGATGGATTTCATCTAAAGCTATGTTCAGGTGATTTGAACATGCCAATATGTCCATGGTTTCATTTTGGAGAGTTTACCAGGTATGAATTTGTTTCTTTAGATGCCAAAAAAAAATCTGTTGTGTTTGGTGTTGAAGTCAATATAGGAAGTGTGGGTTGGGTATGCTCAGATTCCTGAAGAGATTTTAAGTCTAAGGACTCCTCCTGATTTGTAATTCCCAAACAGGCTTTTGCATGAGAGTAAATACTCCCTTTTCTTACAAGAAGGTTGCAGTCTCGTGCAAGCACAGTGGAAACACTTTAGGTACCTAAAAATTATTTTTTTTTTGCTAACAAAAGTTTTGCCTGGGCAGTGAAAGATGTGGTCATATTTTGAGAGTCCGAATTTCACCTTGAGAACATTAGATGCTTATGTTCAGACTTTGTCTTTTATGATGAGTTGGCAGGGAAGAAAGGGAGTACCTGGTCATTAATGGCTCTGTGCCTATTCCTATTTTACGGATGAGAAATTAGTAACACTCATTAACCATTCAGGAGTATTATTAAGATAAATATTTAAGAAAAAAAAACACATGATAATATTATGGTCATAGGTCGTCATAGTTATGGTGAAATATGGTAAGCACCTAAGCTTCTGTCAGAATCTTTAGCTGTTTTGTGAAAGTCTTGGAGAGTAGAATAGTAGCTGCCATTTAAAAATATTTGCATAAAGCTGTGTTGAAATTTCTTCCTGAGAATTTTGGCAAAAGGAATTTCTGCAGACCTTGTTAAGGAAATCACCTTAGAAAAATGTGCTGGGGCCCTCACCAAGAAGTAAAATGAGAAAAAATTAAGTTCAGAGTCCACACTTACTTGCAGAAAGCTTTACTACCCACCAGCTGTCCATCTGTGAGTTAGCTGTTCGTCTCTCCCTGCCAACCTGCATGCTAAAATATAACCAAAACCAGCAAGAACTGTGTATCAGGATGGGAATTGCCTGGCAGGCTGCCTTGCTGTTCCAGAATACCATCAAGCTGTTCAAATAAAGATGAGCTGGGACAATGTAACAACTGGCTGAGATGAGAATGGGAAAGAAAAATATGGTGACAGGAGACGCAGAAGCGACTCTCTGTGTTGGCATTCCTTTCTTTTCAGGGCAAGGACATGTGAAAGGGCTTGTCATGGACAGAAAGACCCTCTCACATTCTATTGTGGCAAAAGCTTCAGACTCCATATAATACCACAAGTTGTGCGTTTCTACATGTAATTGGCATACACTCATTCTCACACCATGGGAATTCGACTTTGTCTTCTCACCCCACAGCCTTGGTGACTTGGAGATCTGCTGTTTTACTTGGGCAGAGGGTTCAGGGTTTGCTTGTTCATTATTTTCAAAGGCATGTTTCTGCTAAGTTGCTTTTGCTTTTAGCATTAAATTAAATGCAGCCTGAGATCTGTCTTTTGTGATTAATTAACTGAAACTCATTGATAAATCTCTAGAATTAGAAGGTTTTCTGATTTCCATAGATTGATCACACTATGGGATTAGTAGACTCACCTTGAACCTCTAAGCGTCTAAGCTCAAACTTTCAGTTTAGAGTCAGCAAAGCTAATTCCAGGAAAAAGTGGAACAAAGGAAGAAAATAATAGTATTTCTAAGAGGGAAAAAAGAATAGTAATATTCAATAGGGAGTTTTATCCATCTGTATTTAACTTGAAAGCCTGTGTTGATTAGGAGCTTTGTGAAAAGTTGATTTTCCAGTTCAGCAAAACTTTTAGAAAAAACACTTGCTTCAGGTCAATTGCAGATAGTTTCCCTCCCTCTCCCTCATTAAAATGGAAAGCAAGTGTTCCTACTTCATTCAGCCATGAATGACCTGTTTGATCTAAGGCAGAGCTTCTCCCAGAGCTAGGTCCTGGTCACTGGACTCAGGAGGATTCTCAATTTGGTTGCGATGGCTCTTTAGGTCACACATAATAAGTCCCCAAAACAAGGAATGCAGTCCAGGTTCCCACCCATAGATGGATGTCTAACCACTGGGGTGTCTGGGCTTGTGGGCTAAGTTTTCATCAGCCTCTCTGGAGGAGCAGCTTCACTTTTTACCAGATAGCTGCTGAGCCAGGGAGGGAGGTGGGATGCTGATCTATAGCTGATGGTCAAAAAACCAATTCCTTCAGCAATTATATAAAACAGACATTGCTGAGTAGTATAAAGATGCTCTCTTAGAGCATAGAGCAACATTAGCACCTGAAGGGGTAGAAATGGTCACTAGACATGACATAAACATGCACTGTTTGTGGAATACTTTTCCAGATAGCCATAAACTGACCATTTAATGACAATGTTATGGAGGGCTTATTTTTGGGGTGATGTTTTTAGTTAATTGTGTTACAATGTGTTTCACTTTTCAGTCTAGTGGTCTTCAATGCTAGCAGAGCAGCTTCAAAAATAGAAGAAGGGGCAGGGTATCAAGGAGTCTGCCCAACCCTTAGCCTTAGCAACAGTGTCATGGAGTCTCAGAAACTACAGGAAACGCAAGACAACAATTTAATAGCCTTTTTTGAAAAACTTGCCATCTGCAAGAGATCTCTGCTTATCTTCATGATTAAGCTGTGGTGCTGAGGTTGTCTTCTCACATCCAGATCCTTTACTTTAGATGTTTTGGGTGTGATCACGTGGGTTTGATAATGGGCCCAAGAAGATGATCTCATACCATCTGTTTAACCGATGGATTTGTATGGTAAGTTTAGCAGTTAAAAACCTGGCTCCACTTAGGTCAGTGGTATCAAGATTTTACCCATGATTGGAGGGGAAGGAGGAAAAAAGGAAAAGTGTCCTAAGAGAGGTTTCCTAAATCACTTCTGGGAAAGCCTGTAGGCTTCAGAACCTCACTTATTTACTGTTCTGTCATTCATCTGCTAGTTATTTGTGCGTGGCCCCTGGGCACAGTGTCTGATCTGTATGGTTGTTGGTGCAGACTTAAGATATGTAACTCCTGCGAGATACAGAGAAGTACAGCTCTGATTTCTGATGAAGCTGTGAATCTTATTTATTTAGCTGGTATTGATCGGAGTCTTGTTTGTACATATCTGTTCTGTAATGAATCTAGCACAGCTATCAATCATATTTATCAATAAGTTTAAATGTTCTGTTCCCTGCAGTAGACCAACTGGTTGGGTTGTTTTCTTGCCAGCTGAATTCACTTGTTTGTTTTCTCCTCTTTAAACTCCCAACAACACATAAATCATCCCTGGATTTTTTAACCCACAGAATTCAATTGTTCTACCCTCACTGAAATGTTAAAAGTAGTTTGTGGCCTGACACATGCCTGGGTGGGGCACTATTCAATTTCCAGCCTAAAATCCAGCAATGGCTTCTAAAACACAGTCCTCGATAGATTAAATCCAGCTGTTGCACAGGTGCACTGAGGCTGTGCAGCAAGGAAGTTTACCCACATATAAACTTCTGCCTATATGCGTCATTGAACCACGATATTTTTGTTTCTCAAATATATACTTTTTGTTTTTCTGATTAGGCAAGGCAAGTGGTCTTCATTAAAGCCACAAACAGCAAAATGGTTCCATCTAAATTCATCCCTATAATTGCAGAAAGACAAACCCAAGTATCATAATGCTCCAGTTCCTCCCCATCCTGCTCATTCAGCCATTCTTATCATTGGGATTGAAGCTTAAAAAAATCTTAATTATTTGTATAACTTGACACTTTAACATCCAGTCTGTCCTGAAATAGTTTATGTGGAGGTATGTTTTATAGATTTGTTGCCACTGACTCAGAAAGAGACATGATATCACATTAGGAAATGGCCTAATTTCCTAATTCAGTGGATTCAGTGGAAAAGTTGTTATGAAGAAGTAATATGATGTATTTATCCAAGTGACTTTATGTGCACATCCCAATTTCTCTTGCCTCTGAAGTATCCAGTTGAGTAAATAATGTGTGCAATAAACAGAATTTCTTTGAAGCCAGGGATACGCTGACTATGGTACAGAATTTACCCGTGTTTATTGCACTTGTGATTAGGATGCTTTTGTTTATCACACATTAGAGATGATAGATGGTAGTTTTTTCCAGCACTGCAAACATAGCATGTTCTCCTCTGTTACGTAATTCTTGAGAGATACACAGACATATCTTAATGCTGATTACTGAATTTGCCCTCCAGGAGATTCTTTCTGAAGCTGATCATCAGCACTGAGGTTTCTCTCTAACCTGCATCCTGTGGAATTACCTCCTATCTTTGTGAGCAGTTAAAGAGGGGACTGCTTGGGAAACTCAGATATTCTTAATGACTCTAGCTGGAGGCGTGTCTGATTCAGACCTGTGTGCCACAGATTGCTGAAGATCCTGAACATTCTAGAGAACTTTTTACAGTCACCGAAATGCATCTTTTTCTAAGTTGGAAATGATAGCATTGCAAGATACTGGCAATAACAAAGATATATCACACCAAAAGTGCATGTAGGTCTTTCTCAAGCTGTCATTGTCTGAATTGAATTTTGGTGCAGAAATGCCCTGTGGTGATTTATATTCTTGCAGAAAAAAGGTCACCATGAGGAATTTAAAGCCCCCAAATAATCAAGGCTTCTGATTAATTTTCATCCCAAAATAAATGCCTTAAACAGGGCTATGAACTGGGGAGCAAGAGCTTGCTAGTAGAGCCAGTCTTCTCCTTGAAGATTTACATGGTGCACACACTTTGTGTAACAGCTGATGAGATTGTGATAAGCTGCTTCAAATTCATCAAACCGATCCCTACTCTTTCAGAGATGAACAACAGCAAACACAGAAATTAAACTATATAGAACCCTTGCTCTTGCAGCTAAGAGGTTTATAAGAACATTTCATTTTAAGGAATGAACATTTATAAGAACATTTTCATTTTACTTGTTTACCATGTGCTGCTTTTTGGTGTTCCCATTTCAATACCATTTAATAGCTTTATCTTTCTTGACATTTGCATTAGTTTTTATTTCACTGTTTTGATAAAATCATTGATCTTGTTGTTGAGAAAGTGAACTGTTTTAACTGTTCTCAGTTGATATATGTTGGATATCAGCAAAATTCAGTGTCACAAACCTTACTGGTAAGTATATCTGTGACTTAACTGCAAGGTATTTATAGCCAGCTGTTGTTGCCTTCTAAATTGATCTGACCCTAAAATACAAACAATAATCCGTTAACATCAACTGATCCAGTTGCTTATTCACAACATCAAACTAAATGATTTTGTAGACAGAAAAAGAAATTGGGCCTCTCACAAAAAGCTGAATTCTCTAGGGGAATCTGTGTAGGTCATCCCTTGAAGGCTCTGGGGCTTGAGATTTGTTATGTGAATCAATGCTGCCAACTCTTCTCTAAATGCCGTTTTTGCAAGTCCTCTGCAGTTGCCACATACGTTCTGATTGACTTCTCATCTAGGTCAGTAGTAGTAGAGAAAAAAATTAAATCCTGGTACCTGAGCCTCATGGTTGTGACAGCAAGTAGTGGTCCTACTCTGGATCAGATTATTATAGCATAGTCAATAAGTGGCTCCATCAGCTCTTATTTTCCAGTTCGTAATTCTGCACACATTCATAGTCTAGCTGTGCATCTGTTGTCCTTCTGACTGTCCCCTCACCTACAGAAGGCAGGTGTGCTTTTTCTGTGTCTTTTTGTCAGTACAGGTGCTTTAAGGATATTAATTGGTTCCTGATTTGCTTGCACCCTTTTAATTTCTAACTCTGAAGTTGTTTCCACATTGGAACTTGTCTTCTCTCCTGCTAAGGAATAGTGGAGTGAAGATCTTGCAAGACATTTTCCTGGCCCTGCTTGTACCTTTTGAATTATTTCCTGTTGTTTTTTTTTTTCTATAATAATAGGTTCCTATGATTTTACCTTTGGGTAATTTTTTTTTTATTTTATTTTTTTTTTTGAGAGGGGGATTTTGTGGTTTGTTTTGAAGGTTTTTGGGGGGTTTTTAAATGTGTTTTGGTTTGGTTTTTTCAACATCAAAATAAGGGACTTGAGAGCTGGATTTTGATCCAGCTCCACAACTGACACGTTGCTGTAGGCGGTAGATATTAATATTGTGAAATTAAATGAGTAGATGGAAACTATTGTAGGAACATGTTTTTTAGATTAGTGTGTTATGCAATAGATTTCCCTGTATGAGAAAGCTGTCATCAAGGTGTCATGTATCTTGAACTTGAATTCTTCAGAAATCTACCTGTAGATGAAGCTGTGATAGCATCAGAGAAATAATATTTTGAATTTGAATTTGCAAATGAATTAAAATCAGTGCCAGACTTTTTGTGTGGGTCGTTTCTTTGTTTTTATTAAATATAGTTTGTGCGTTGGAGTGGAGACCCATTTTTTAAGATGGTGTGGGTCACTGTCTTCCTTTTTCTTTGGGGCTGATGTTCTGCTGAGGTGCATGTGACATTTCACGTTTCTTCAGTCTTGCTTAAGGCAGACCACAAACTCAGGAAAACAAATTTTCTATCAGTTTAGGTGGAACTCCAAAACACAAGCCTACTATTGCAACCGTAGATAGGGAAGGAGATGGGAGGAAGAGTGATTGTTCTGGTTTTATTTAATAAAATCTGATATTTGGGAGCATAACTTCTAGCCAGTGATGAATTGTGCTGCAAATGCCAGCAGCACAAATGATTGAATTCACAGTGTTCTGTCTGTAGCTGAAGTGACATCAACTCTAAATGCAAAACTCCCTTCATTCCCATTACTTTTTTCCTCAAATTCTCATGCGGGAGGAAAAATCTTTTCAAATCTAGTCTAAAACCATATGTGAACTTCTTCTGAAAACTGGTGGAAAATCCTTTTAGTCCCTTGAGTTATGAAAAGAACTCTTTTTTGCTGTTGTCATCTGCAGCTTTGGAACACCTGAAACACGAAACTCATTCTTAGCATCTGTCTGCATATGAGAGTGTTTCTACTTTGTTTTGTGTCTATGTGTCCATGGAGCAGCTGTGAATTAATTTTGTGTATGTGTGATTGCAGGAGGAAAGGGCAACAGGACTGAAAGATGAGGAAGACATTATTTGCATTATTTTAGCTTGTGTATTTTCAGTATGGTAAATGTAAAATCTACTACTCTGATCTAAACCTTGCCATTATCTCTGACTTTCCTTATTTTCTGTATTTCCCTTGAGCTCAGCAGCATCAAACTTCTTAATATACCTTCATACAGAAGTATTTTTATACAGCAAGTAATTTTCCTAACAACTAGTTTCTGTGGGGATGATGGTAAAGCATATTGCTAACTCTTTAATTTGATTTAAAATACAGTGTCTGAGATTGATTTCTCTGTCGTCATTGCTTGTTATGAGGTTCTCATCAGATTTTTTTTAATGGTATGTGAAGGTACTGATCAAAAATCTATGAGTTTAGACAAACAATAAATAAGTCCCAGTTAAGCTAGCAGTTAATTTATATTGCTTGTCACTGGACTTCTTTGTGTCAGGTGCTGTTTAAAATTCTTCATTTAGCTGTAACATTACACTTCTGTCTCAACTTGCACTGACCTCTGGTATTCTAGTCCAGGCTTTTTTTTAAGCAAAAATTTCCAGTTGTGCAGGATTGTAAGGTGGCTTTTCAATGTTGACAGAAGTCCACTAGGATGCAAACCACCAAACTCATTTTCACTATGGCCTAAACCAGGATTTAAACTGAAGTCTCTGGAGGTGAAAAGCTAGACTACTAGCAAGTGACGGGCAAACCTCAAATAGCTCAGTTCAGATAAGAATCTAGAAGTTTAACTTTTCTGAAACCATTCTGGTTCAGAAATCAGCCTTCTAGTCCCAGGAGAGCAGTATGTCTTTTCTGATTTATTGCATACCAAGACTGGGACTGGATTTCTGAGACACCATAAAGACAGCATTTTTCATAATGCTTTTGAATAACATCAGCAACTGAAGGAGTGCATTAAAACAAAGCAAAAGTATAACTCATGCTGTGGAATCTCAAGTACAGGGTTAATTTTTTTGAAAAAAAATCAGGTTACCTGGTATTCAAAATTTTGTTTTTCATAATAGTAGGTGGCAATGTTAGGAGGAAAACTCTGGTTCTCGCACCAGGGATGGTTAGGACAAGAAGGACTAGGATTAAATAGACAGTAGAAACAAAAATGAATAGTAAGAATAGAGAATTGCTGGGACAGGAACACCTGGGAAAATGCTGACATTTCCATCACTGAGAATGAGAGAGACTAGATAAAGGTTTTGAAGAACTGATAAAGTTAGGGCGGGTCCTGTTGCAGGGCAGGAGTGTGCATTGCATGGTGTCTTGGGAGGGCTTCCAGGTTTAGGATTCTGTGATTACTTGTCTCAGGCAACAAAACACAGATATATTAATGTTCACATGAAAATACCTCAGTGAAAAGAAATTTGTCTCTTAAAGATCACTCATGGTTTCCTTTATTATAGTTTATTATTTATTATTATATTTATATATATAATGCTTATTATATTATAGGAATGGTTTATTAAAGACTTCTCTGGTAAAATCATGGCACTCTTTTCTTGCTGGGGCTTCTCTTTGTGTCTTCCACAGCACCTTATCACAAAGCCTTTGGGAGATGCTAACTGACTCGTATCTACATCCTGCAACTGCTTTTTTGATCTTAACCCCAAAATAGTGGTTTATTTTGCATACTGGAATGAATAGGGTGTTTCCACTTCCCTTATTCTTGTACTTGAAAACTGAAATATATGTGGGAGAGACGTGGAAAGGGAGAACTGATGATGTGAGAAGTATAAGATATGCCTACTGGAAATGATGGTTCCAGTAGATGGGACCCACTCAGATAGTAAAAATGTGAGTCAGCTCTCACTCATGTGCTAACATGGTAAAAGTAAAATTTGCTCTGACCAACTGTTTTTAAATTTTCTACATAAACACCATGATGCATCAGGATATGTCTAAAAATAATCCTTCCTCCTCCCGGCGGATGTATCCACAAACCCTGTGCAAAACCACTCATGCTTCTCAAACACAACTACAGTGCTATGAAACTGTGGGTGAGTGAATGGGCTTGGTTAAGATGAATTGCAATCAAACCTTAACTAAAGATGAAAATAAAAATAAAATTAAAGAATGCTGGTTACAAAAGGGAAGCAAAGAACTAGATGTGCCACCATGGCTGCTTCTCACTACCACTTAAATACAGTTTTGTCAAGTCTCACACTTTTCATTGGTGTGATTTATTTCTCTGGCGTATTTCTCCTGTTGTTGCTACTTGCTGGAAGTGCTGTATCTTTCTTAGCACTGCTGTTTGACTTTCCAAGAACTATTAACCGTGGCTTGCATCTAAGCTGGGTAGTTATGTACAAAAATTTAATTCAGCTGAATCAGCGCCTGGCAGTGGGGTCACGAGACATGTTAGTTTTGCTGTGGTCAGCTCCAGTGGGAGCAGTGTGAAAGGAGATTGGCAGAGCATATTTGGAGCTGAATATGATGGAAGGGAAATGGTGTTATGCTGGAAACCAGGAAACAGGCTGGATATTACATTTGTGGTTTCGCTTATTGGTAATCCCCTTGTAAACCTGTATTGATCTAGTATTGATCTATTATACTGATCTATTGCTGGTTAGTTCTGTGAGGTGGGAGGTGTTCTGACCATCTGCTTCACATGAAGGTGGTGAGACAATGGCACAGGTTGCCCAGGGAAGTTGTGGATGCCCCCACCCTGGAAGTGTTCAAGGCCAGGTTGGATGGGATGTTGAGCAGCCTGATTTAGTGGGAGGTGTCCCTGCCCATGCAGGAGGGTTGGAACAAGATGATCTTTAAGGTCCCTTCCTACCCAAACCATTCTGTTATTCTCTGTAGGAATTCCTCCTGAGGATCATCAAGATGGCAAAATGTCAAATAAGATGACCTCAGTAGAATTTACCAAATTATACTTTACAAAAATGGTTTGTTTTAAGCTAGACATAAGCAGCTCAGATGCCATAGCTTCTCTGAAACAAACAATGCTGGTCTCAGGGGAGGTGCAGTTTTTACACCAGCTTGCAGCCTGCCACATGAGCTGCACAGCACCAGGCATCCCTCCTCCTGCTGCTCTCAGACACTGAGACCTGGGTAGAAGTCCACTATTTCTGGGCTTTTATCAACCCAGATGTTAAATTTCCCTCTTGCATTCTTCTTGAGTTGTGAAAATCTGTATTCTTAAGAGTGTTAGTTCATTATCCAGCAAAAATTAGCTATTGTGACCTAAATGAGGTAATAGTAGGGATTGGTTTGGGATTTTCACAAATCTTCTATGATGACCTAGTTCTGCTCCCCTTTAGCCACCACTGGGATTGAACTGGGCTGGAGTTAGACACCATATTAAGTGCTTTCACAAATCTCATCCTAAGTACAGAAGAAGAGTTAGGGATATTAGTGTGGTAAAAATTAAAAAACAAACAACACCCCCCATTTAAGTGACTTCAACAATTCATGTCATTTTATGCAAACAGGCATTTCACAGTTTTCTGCAAATATGTCTTCAGCATTAAAACTCTGAAGATTACAATCATCTTTAACAATTTAAAAAAATATTTTTTTTTTTCTGATGGGGTTTTTCAAAGCAATTTCTAAATTTTAAATATAAAATAGTAAGTGTTGCATGGATTTTATTTTGTTTTAATCCTGAATAATGACATTCGAGCTAAATCCCCTGTGACCAGAAATATTCCTTTAAACTCTAGGGATTCAGCCAGCTATAGTTATTTTTTATGCCAACTATCCAGATGTATTTAAAAGAAAGAAAATTCTATTCTAAGTAAAATAAATTCAAAACTCTTCACCATAAAGTTTAAAAAATAAAGCTAAAAACCAACACAAACTTTATTCCCACAGCAGCATAGTATAAATATGAAGCAAATACATGTCAGATGGGATCAGAACTGATGTTTTTGCATTACAGAGTATTGCCTCAGCAAGGACCATTACAATTGCCTAGACTCATGGAGGAAGTGACTTGGTGATCTTAAAGGTCTATTCTAATCAGAAAGATTCTGTGATTCTGTGAATTTGTGAAGGCATTTTATGATTGATAGAGGCATCTCCGCTCTTGTGTTACACTGAATCCTTTTTTGGTCAAGAAACTGAAATTTTTCTCCCAGTGTTTGGCTGAATTTGACCAAAAAGCTCTAAATAACAAAAAGGAGCATGGGGGTTGACAGGGTCTGATTCTGAGTGCACTGAGGTCTCCCCTGACCTGGCAAGACTTGAAAGTATTGGGGTGTACACACAGAGCTGACTCCTAATAGTGATTTATAAAGAGGGATTTGGAATTGTTCTGAAGTTACATCCTCAAATACATGGTTGAGCCCTGGTTTTCTATCCTTTTCTCCCACCATCCTTTCCTTGCATTCACTTTTCTATATTCCTTCACTTCCATACACACCTCCCTGCCATCTTTTTTCCCTATTTGCTGCCATTTAGCATTACACCAGCAGAAAATCACTGCAGGAGTGGCTTCCATAAAGCAGCAAGTAGAATTAAAACCAAGGAGCAGCTTCAAAGATGGGTTTGTTGTGTTCCTGTAAATATATCGTAACTATAAAGAGGGTTTGGAACACATCTCTGCACACCATAAGAGTAACCTCATCATTACCCACCCATGGCGACTCTGATCTCGAGTGATCTCATTCCATATCCTCAGCATAGTTCTGGCATGTTCCCTCTGCATGGAGCTGGGAATAGAGAATGACCTTCCTTTGAAATCCTAGATGTATTTACATGAGAGCACGCCAAATGCATTAACAAGTGGTGGGGTGAAACCCCGAGTGAGTAAATATGGTCAGCCCAAACACATGCAAATAAATCTAAAATTTTGGAGAATGTCATGTCTGCTTTGATTTACACCACAAACTATAGGAGGAAATGTCAGGCCAATGAGAATCTGCTCTATTCATATATTTTTAATTGCTACTTTGCCCTGGTATAGCACATCAAGCTCTTGGGGAAATATTTTCTCTTCTCTTTGCAAAGTAGATTTGGTTCAGGTGACAGGCTTGTTTCATTGTGAACATGGAGACGTCTCCTTGAATGTAGCAGCAGCTTCCAGTGATGGATATTTGGGATGTTGCACTCCCTCTATGCTTATCTCTCTCCTCATCTTCTGCAGTCTCACTCAGAAAAAGAGAAGACTGCTGCTACTAAGCTGGAAGCAAATATTTGGCTGAGTACTTCCCTGGTTTTGGATGGGTGTTCCTACTTTTAGCAGCATGCCTAGACTTTGAGAGGTACCTTATGATGAGTGAACAGCTATATGAGGAACTTTCAAACTTTAAATCGTATCCAAGGAACCTCTGGTAATAAGGGCTTCAGCTTATACCCACAAGTGGTCCTGTGGGGAAACTGGTCTTTGGCTTTTATTTCCTGAAAGGAAGGATTGTATGGCAGTGCTGGGGCTTCGGGGTCTGTATAATCAAGGCTCAGCATGATGAATTTGATGTACTGGCATCTGTTCTGTATGCTTTGTAAGACTTCCAATAAAATATGAATAAAAAAGAAATATACTTCATATGTCTATATAGGACATGTGGCAGTTAAAGCTTTAGATATGGCATTTTTGTTGAGTTAAGAGGGATATGTTAGAATACACATAAGTGGTACAGTTCTTTCAATAACAAAAGGGCAGGGAAAGCTTAGGAAGGCAATCAAGGCAGATCCAACCCTTTTTTTTTTTCTTTTTTCCTTTTTTTTTTTTTTCCTTTTTCGTTTTTGGGAGGCAAGGAGTTGCTTCAAGCCTGAAGACACCTTGGAAAAATCTGAAGCTCCAGACAGCATCATGTTACTGTATATAATCTCTCAACGAGGGCAAGGTGTGAAAATAAGCCAATAAATGTGTAAGGGGCGAAGGAAGATTTCTTCAGATCAGAGTCAAGGTTGCCAGCTTTTCCCCCACCACAAAACCCCAACGTCCCTCTCCAGGAACTCAACCCAGAATATTATTTTTGGATGACTGCCTCTGCAAATCAGTACAGTGCAGATGAAGGCCCTTCCCCACAATCAACTTCCAGACCCTATATGAGTGCAGAAAAGGCAAAAATAAAGGATGAGGCTGGAGTTCGGGTGATTTTAGTTTGTGATGGATTTTCCAGCACTGTCAATGTGCTCTGTCAGTCCTTAATGAAAATTAGAAGCATGTTTGAGTAAATCAACTTTCCTATCTTGCTTGTGCTTTCTCTCAAAGCAAAACCAAACAGTAGGTTTTTTCTTCCCCATGCTTTTTTCTGCAGCTGCTTCCCCCACTCCTCCTCAGGGCTTTCCTGCTGGTGCTCCAGGAAAGTGTTGATATGGGGCAGCCACCAGGGAAAGAGTTGTGATGGGAGCCTCCCAGCCTTGCTCAGGGATCACATCTCAACCTAGCCCTCACCCTTGGTCCTGCAGCTGCAGGCACCGGTGTGAATGTTACTGCATGATCCACAGAGCCGTGTCTGGGAACAGAGGGAGTTTTGGAGACCCTTCAGAGGAGAAGGCCCTCTGAAATGTTGGGGTTACACCCATAAAGCAATGGGTTGTTTTAGTTTTCTGCATACAAACTCACCAGATGCCATGTGTACCTTTCTGGAGGAGTTAATAGACAGCACAGAAAGAGAGAGAGCTCTTTCCCTTGGAGATAGTCCAAGGGGATATGCATGGAAGATACTTTACAAGTAATGGGTAGGTTATTAATCCCCTGCCTCAAATTATGGGACATGAATTGGACAAATGATGAAATGGTTTGTAACATGATTTCTTTTCAGTCATTCAAACTGATGTTGAGCTACCAACTGTTTAGACTGGCTGCTTGTGAGAGCAAAATAGCATCCTCATTCAGTGTACTGGCCTGGCAGAAAACGTCATCAACCTGTGCCTTCCTGTTGGAGAGAAACCTCAACCTCTGGACCCAGCACCATGTGGTCTCTTCTACATGTGTAGTATGTTTTTGCTCTTGCTGGATCACCCAAGTTTGTCAAACATCTGATTTTATTCTGCTCTTCTTCTGGCCCAGAAATGTCCTTTACTGCACTGCAGCTGGGACACAGCTCACTGTAACAGCACCAACCCCCATGCCACAATTAGAAATATTCTTCTGAGAACAAAGATGAATGGCTGATCCTACTCCCCAGTCCTCTTCAGTGTACTGATGGGCTGGAGCCAGAGTCCTTTGAAGGAGAAAAACAACAAGTTTCATATCTCTTTCAGAGTAGACAAAGAAATAAAGTTCAGCTGATTTCTGATAGTGCAGTACAGCTAGAGAAGAGAATTTTGTGCAGTTCAGACTTAGCCTGGAAAAGGCAGTAATTTTCTGCCTCACCTAAAGATCCCTTTCCCTGGGAATTTCATCAGAGCCACCAGCCTGTATGGACTGCAGTGGTGAAAGGGGTGGTGAAGTGAATTATTTTCAAAGGAAGGGGAGACGTCAGGTGCTCAGCTGATGCAGAGCAGAACAACTCTCTCTGGCAATGTAATTTACATCAACTCCAGGACCTTAAACTGCTGGAAAAAGAAACTTACTGAATGAACAAGTGAAAAACTGTGTGAGATGAAGCCCACATGAAGCAGATGGGAAGGGAGATAGAAAATGTTTCAGATTGTTTTATACTGAGGCAAAAACCATCTACTCATGGTATGAGTAATAGAGTAATGGGTGATAGATTCTTAATGCCTGGTCAGAGGCCTCTGGATGCTGTCAGAGTACAATCCTATTCATTATTTGTTCCTTTCACTGGGATAGCTTTTCTCCCTGCAGACTTCTTGCTAGAGGGTATGGTAGTGATGACTCTTGGTCTTGCTCATCACAGCCCAGTATCACATGTGTATGATCCCATGAAACCAAAACATACTCTCAAAGAGCTCTTGTACTCCAGGGCTTCCACTTCAGGAAGGATATTAGATTTCAAAGTGTATTTACATATTTACTATAACACTTCCAAGAGCAGGTTTTTTTTTTAAAAGGTTATAGCAACATCTGTTTGCCTTTGATGGGGACAGTTCCTCACAGTTATGCTCCCTAGACTGTTGAACTCCTGAATCTTACAGAAATACTATGCATTTTAATTTGTCTAAAGGTTTTATATTTCTTATTGTGTAAGAGCTTAGAACCAGTTGGCTGCAGAGTATCCATAGATGAAACTAATAGTAGAGCAGTGAGCTTTAAAGTCTGGAAAGTTATATTTCTTCTAAGTGTGTTGCATTTGCTAAACTGACTAAGCCTGACTGTGTCTGTGGTTCATACTGTGTTGTGTGTGGTATACAGTAGCACGAAAGAGAGGGAGAGAGTTTTCTGGTTACTCCATAGCAATGAAGCAGCAGAAAGATGTGGTAGAAATTCCATAGTCAAGTAGCTTTGTGAGTCCTTTGTGGCATCTTGTGTGTGCAGGAATCATGAGTCTAATAAGAATATGATTGGATTAAAATTTGGAAATGCGAAGTATGAAACTGGAAGGGTTGAACCTTGGAAATAAACACTGGTTATACTTTCTTGGGGGTTTTTTCAGCCATCCAGTTCAGTAACACATTTTTCTTTAAAAGTTAAAAGTCCGTGTTCCTAGTTCAAGTAGAATTTATCAGCATCAAATTCTGTGATATATATCAACACAACTCAATAGAAGCCAATTAATGCCAAAAAAATTTCCTCGTTTGACTGTCAGCTTTGCAGTCCGTGTTCACCCAAATATAGGAAAGCACTTTATCATAACTTATTGAAAAATGCTCATGTGACAGAAACTATTTCTATGTGGTTTAAAGAACTACTGCAACGTTATCCTCTTAAAAACATTAACTGTTTGAAGCCTGTTAATGGAAAGTGAATGCATTAGCCCTCTCCTCAGCTGCTGTTTGGTTGTCCTGTTGATAGCTTAGCATGAACTGTTCTTTGGGAAAGCTAGTGTTAAAGTTGTTTCTGCACTTTTTAGTGTGTGTCTGCCTTGGAAACTCTGACTTTCAAGTGGAATTAGATATGACAGAAGACCAGGGTATTCTTTTGGGAATTAGAGGGACAGATTAAATAAAGCTGGATAAGTTGGGCTGAGAGGTGAAAGGGAAAAAAATAGCTTGGGGTAGCTTTTTTGAGGTTTCCCCATCCCTTTTTAGCATTGAGATCTGAAGTTTCCCCAGACAAGACATTGTCAACCAGCCCACTTAGCCCTGGGGGCAGAGGTGTGGCTCGTTTCTATCAATGGACAGTTGTAATCCTCCAATATAAATTGAGTTTCACTGGCAATGAAGGTGGATTGATGCTTAATGGAAAGGACGTTGCCCATAGTCTTGATCTCAGAAAGCTCAGAAAGACAACTGGGTCCTGGGCTGCATCATAAGAAGCATACACAGCAGGTCAAGGGAGGTGATTCTCCCCCTCTACTCTGCTCTTGTGAGACCCCACCTGGAGTAAGTACTGTGCATGTACTGTGTCCAGTTCTGGAGTCCCCAGCAGAAGAAGGCCATAGAGCTCCTGGGATGCCTCCAGAGGAGAGCCACTAAAATGACCAGAGGGCTGGAGCACCTCCCCTATGAAGACAGGCTGAACAAGTTGAGGTTGTTCAGCCTGGAGAAAAGGAGGCTCTAAGGGGACCTTATAGCAATCTTCCAATATCTGAAGGGGGACTGCAAGAAAGCTGTGGTAGGGCTTTTTACACAGGTGTATATTGAGAGGATAAGGGCAAATGATTTCAAAATCAAAGAAGGGAGCTTTAGGTTAGACATTAGGAAGAAATTCTTTAATTTGAGGGTGCTAGGACACTACAAGTTGCCCAAGGAAGCTGTGGCTGCACCCTCCCTGGAAGAGTTCATGGCCAGGTTGGATGGAGCCTTGAGCAACCTGGTCCAGTGGATGGAGTCCCTGCCTATGGAGGTGGGTTGGAGGGAGGTGATCTTCAAGATCCCTTCCAACCATAGCTATTCTATGATTCTATGATCTCTCTCTTGTCCCTTAGGAGTCCCACCATCTTAAAGGCATGAAATGGAAAAGCCTCAGCTTTTCTTTTACTCCACCACTCCTGCCAGCCAACCCTGTTGCTCAGCTGGCAGATACTGTGGGAGCACCATATGAACCCATATTCCCAGGGAATCTCAGTTGTCCAGCCTCATATGAGGACTGTTCTGAGTTAGCATCATGCAGAGAGCAGGAGAGATGCTAGGCCCTCTATGCTGACCACAGCTGGTGCTTGGTTTGTATTAGATGATGCTGATTGCATCACAGTCTTGCATTTGCTTCTGTTTTTCCTTTTCCCATGTTTTCCCCTCATAGGAATTGCTGAAGAACTCAGCTGATTCAGAATCACTTGTCATCTGTCAACCTGCATAGCAGTTTTCCAAGTTGGGCTTGAGGGTTCTTTCAGGTGGGGAAGAGAGGGTTTATGAGCTTTAGGGAAGTACCTCATCTGATAGTAAATGTGCAACTGTGAGGCAGTCATGCCTTCATGTAGAGAAGTAGCAAGAGAAAGAACTGAAAAAATGTGAATTCTAGTCCCAGTTCTCTGGGTCCCAGACTCTCACTGCAGGTGCTCAGAGAATGGATTAGTAGTCTGAACAAGAAAACTCCAATATAGAAATATCATTTAGATTCACAATTACTAGAGCTGTCTCAGCTTTAAAAAAAACATGGCTACCAGACTTCATGATTTTTTCTTTTTTGGTCTTCAGGAAAGTGGAAAAAGACTTGAAGATTTTTTTCATTTGTTTGACAAATTATTTCAGTGAACATGGAGGAATGTAGAAACTTGAACAATTCTAGAATGGTTTGGGTTTGAAAGGAAGTTTAAGATCATCTTGTTCCAACCACCTGCATGGGCAGAGACACCTCCCACTAGACCAGGTTGTTTAAAGCCCCACTCAACCTGGCTTTGAACACCTCCTGGGAGGGGACATCCACAACTTCCCTGGGCAACCTGTTCCAGTGTCTCACCACCCTCACAGTGAAGAATTTCTTCCTAATGTCTAACCCAAATCTAACTTTCTCCAGTTTAAAGCCATTACCTCTTGTCCTATCATTACATGCCCTTGTCAACAGTCCCTCTTCAGCTTTCCTGTAGGCCCCTTTAGGTACTGAAAGGCTGTAATACCTCCCCAGAGCCTTCTCTCCTTCAGGCTGAACAACCCCAACTCAGCCTGTCTTCATAGCAAAGGTGCTCAGGCCTTCTGATCATCTTAGTGGCCTCTCTCTGAACTCGCTCCAACAGCTCCAGTTCCTGGTGTTGAGGGCTCCAGAGCTGGATGCAGTACTCCAGGTGGGGTCACACAAGAGCACAGTAGAGGGGGAGAATAAATATCAACCACTAAGTGAAACTGCAAATGTGATCTTCTTATGTTGATACGTGCTGGAGTGAAAGCAGAGATAGAAGTGGGCAGAGGAACTATGGTTCTTAGGGTTTGGGTCTATTTCTAAAATCCTTGTGTTTTCAAATGGAGGTTTAGTGCAAAACTTTAATTAAAAGTGTCTTAGGTGCTGGAGGATCTTACCTAGTGCTGTACACATATAGCATCTTCCGTGGTTCTAGTGGGGTGGCTGGATAGTTAGAGCATTAGAGACCAGCACTAGACAAGCCTGCTCTCAGGAGACATCTTGCAGAGGGCTATTAATACATTTTGTCTGGGAAAGAGGAGGAGGGTGTCCTCCTTTTACTTGTGCCAGGCTTCTTTTTTTGTCTCTTCCTGTATCTCTGAAGGGAGTACAGGTTATCCTGTGTCTTCCAAAGATCTGAAATAGTCAATAACTGAGATTTGCTGGATTTCTTTGTTTTTCTTTGAAATCACCTTTCTTTTCTAGAGAAACAATTTTTGTAACATCTGAATGAAGATTGTTTGTTTGATATAGCTGAAGTTCTTAATCCCACAGCTGCAATTATTTTAAATAAACAAAACCTTGTGTTTTTGTCCCACAGAAAGAATTTCTATTATTTTCTATATGCTAAACCATCTCATTTGAATTAAGTTGGGGATTAGCCTGGGAAATGTTACACAAATGGCTGATTTTTAAAAAATTTTATTCTAACAGATCAAAACCTCTTTTCAGTTTATAAAAGCCTTTTTCCCATAATTGATATTATTCCTTCTTTTTCTTTTAAGTCCTTAGAGGATTATGAATGTCAGTATTAGAATAAAAAGAAGATTGCTTTAGATAATTTTATGTGCAGGGCTCTGTTCCAAAGGAATCAAACTCAGATGGAGATCTTTGAGAACACTGGTAAAAGGACATGATAAAAATAAGGTGGGGGTGAAGAAAACCAAAGTGGGGGAAGGAAACCAAGAAAAATCTACAAAGGAAACTCAGCAGAAGTTTCCAGTATAGCTGACATTTTGCTCTTTTGGTCATTACAATCCATCTGGAACATTTTGATGCTGTAGCATAACATTGGTTCAAGATTGTTTTCACTTAACACTGATCTGTTTTGGTTGTTTTTTCCTAACTTTTGTGAAGCTTTCCAGTAACTGGAGTAGCATGATTTTATCCTAGATTAACACAGGACTCGGGCTATAGGGAACCAAAGGCATTGAGACTCCATCCCTAAGGCTGCAATGCCTAAGGCCACAGTTGTTATCTGACTCAGGAGCAGGAGACGAAACTTTAAAGGATGATATAATCCTAATTTATATGCTAATTATAGCATATAAAATGATATTACTTTAGTACCCACGCAAGAAGACTGTATCCTGTATCAGAGAGATGTCATGCTAGCAAGCCCCTACCCTACAGCTAGAAAAGGAAAAGGAAATGGCTCTCTTGAAAGTGGCTCATCATAATCTGATTTCAAATCCATCTTGATGGTTGACCTTTAGTGATTCTCAAAGATCATGCCTGAAGAATGTTTTTTCTCATCTCCACTACCTGGGCCTGGCTAAGCAACGTCTGGAAAGACCAACAGCAGAGTCTGAGAGTAATCATGAGCATCACATGGCATAGAAATACATGGGTTTTGACCACTTCAGCTGTAGAGGGGACAGAAGATACCTTCATAGAATCAAAGAATCCTAGAATGGCTTAGATTGGGAGGGACCTTAGAGATGATCTACTACAACCTCCTTGCTATGGGACTTTCATCTAGACAAGGTTGCTTAAGGTTTCATCCAACCTAGCCTTCACTCTTCTCCCTCCAGAAAATCTGTATGCTCCTTCTGAAATGCTGTACACTGTAAGAAGTAGAAATGGTAATTTCCATGCAATTTATCTCTCTGTGGCATTGCCAAAGTGAAAAATACTTATTTAGTAAGTGGAAATGAGCATCAAAGTGCTTTATTAATCAGATAACTGAAATAATATGAAAAATTAAATTTACTCCTCATTTATAGGATGTAAATATTTAGTAATGTTTTTGAGAAGAAATGCCATATGGTTTCACATCATGCTTCCCATTAAAAAAATTACAGTGAATAAGCTTTTAGGACATCCTTTGCCATTAATTTGAGCAGACACATGGGAAATGTCCTAACCTTGTACCAGTCAGCCCAGAGGTTTTTGTTGGCAAGCAATGATCAAGATTAAGTTTTCCTCCAGCTTTTTAGGGTATTGGCTGTGGCTACTGTAGAGTAGCAAGGAGAGAGGTATCAACATGAAGGAAATCTTGTCCGTCTAATTCAGCTTCCTAACAACTCATATCCTGCATCATAGATGATGACAAGGGTACTTGGATGTTCAAAAAGTTTCCCCTTTTCTTGGGTAACTTCTCTCAGGTTGTTATGCCTATCCCATCCAACCCAGTCCAAGTCTGAGTGCCAACAGTAGCATAGAAACAGCAATGTAAGAAACTGTTGGCCTTTTTTAAGGCCTTGGCTGTTAGTGCGTGCATCTTGCACACCCACCACTGTTAAGGAAGCCGATGGAGAGAAGCCCAGTTTCTCTGGTCGGGACACTGATGACATGATCTTGTCCACTGTCCTGGAGACTTCAAGGTAGCCTGGAGGGAAGATAGCCTGTGTCAGGAGAAAATGTCAAGTCAACCAACACCCATGAGGAGCAGCCACTTTGGAGTGGGGATAGATCAAGCACAGAATTTACTAACTTCAGAGAAATGCTCTTTTTTTTTTTTTTTAACCTGGTGGAAGTTAGCCACTAGGACCATGTGGAGGCCAAGCCTCTGTTTGGAGACCATTTGCCAACTGAAAGTGTTAAGAGTGTAGTTTGGTTACCATTGCTTTGATTTTTCTGCCTGATTGATAGCTTAGATTGCAAGCTGAAATTTTTGATGACAGCAAGCAGCACTGACTAGTGACTGTTGTGAGGAAGGGTAGATCAGAAGTGAAATAAGCAGCTTCCATTTTCAGCTTCATCATAAATTCCTTCTCTTATCACAAAGGTCATTAGTAAGGAAGGGTGGTCAAGACAGCAAAGTTAGCCCTGGAAATTGGCTTCTAAATTAACATATCCCCAGTAGAAGAATTTCTTCAGCAATACTTACGTTTACCTGTGTTATTCCTACACTACTGTATGGTTACAGGGCTCTAGATTATTTTCTCTTGGACTGAGGGGCTTTTTCCTAAATACCTACATAACAAATTGTGTCTAAATAGTGCTCCAGATGATTTAGCTATTTCAGGTGTTGATATCACTACATCTACAGTATTCCATTGGATTTAGAAGGTGGAGAACTGTCAATCTAAAATCCAGAAAAGCAACGAGGTTTACTCTACAATAAGAGTAAACCTACTCTAAATAAGAGTAAGTCTACTCTACCCAATAATCCAGTGTAATTCTAAAAGTTAGTGTGTCACAGGGTTAAAGGTAAATATATGAAACAGTTTTAAATGGATTATTATGACTACGCAACATAGATACATTAGATAAAAGCTTGGAAACCCATTCTTAAGTAATATGATGCAGTCCAGAAATACTTAAAAAGCTGATGAAGTTACAGAACCATGGTGTGGCATGCACCTACTTCTGGTACCATTTAGAGGTCTTGTAATTATTTCCATTAGACCCAGCCTTGTGCCATGTGGGCACCATTTTGATCCTGTGCCATCTGGTTTTTCGCAGCTGCTTGCTTCCCAAGGAGCAAATTGCGTGACTGGTGGAAATTTAAACTGTTCATGACAATTTGAGCAATTGCTGCCAAATGATGTGGGATTATAATCCAGTGAGTAGGCATTCTTGTCAAGATCTTTAGGACCGCGAATGAAAACCTGTAATTCTAATTTCTTATTCAGGAACATGAAAACAAGATCTCTGTTTTCCGTAACTCTGGGCCTGCACCTGGTAACTCCTGTCACAAGATGCTTCATATTGCAAATCTTAGAAAACCAAAGCCAGTTGCCAAAGTGGTCAAATAAGGGTTTAGGAACAGCAAAGTAGGCACCATTTTAGGAAATTTCATCTCTGAACAGTAGGGGCCTGGCATAAAATAACCCTGACAATGAAATAATAGAGTCTTCCCCAAAAGAAGTGAAAGAGGGCATGGAAGGTGCCAACTTGAGATTGAAGCAGCAGCAGCTAGACTGGAGAGAAGTCAGCTGCAGATGAGATGTGGACACTAAACTCTTTTCATATTTTTTCTCTGAAGCCCTTGAAGTTTGTATACATGTGGGTATCACTGGGTTTCTAATAAGTCACTGGAGCAGTTGAAGCAGTTGATCAAATGAACAGTAATTGTGTTGCAACAAAATGCTAAAGGGAGCGAAATGTCTTCAGACAAAGCCTATTCTGTAAGATTGCACTGACAAGATACAAGTTACCAGCTCTGGTGCTAGGGGAATTGATGGCCCATGGCTTCTGTTACAGAGGACATCCTTCTAGCCTCAGGACCTGACGGGCTCTTCAGTGAAGAGGAGACTGGTATACATGGTTGCTGTTCAATGTTAAGCCTTCTTTGATCCCTAGTGGGAATAGAGTACAGAAGGCAGGTCAGTAAGAGCAGCAGCAACAAAAAATGTTTGGCTGTGGATGTCTCATGACTGGCTGTGGGACTGAGGGGCTGACAAATACCCATTGTATTGTTTATTTGGCTTCAAGAGTCAGGGGCTTTGTCTCACTTGCCATATCTGAAATAGCTCTTTCACAAGATTTCTGGTCAAAAAATAAGCTTGGGTAGACTGTTATTACCACAAAGTGGTTGTTTTTCAAAGCAGCAATTGGGTTAAAATCCTTCAGGAAACAACCAGGTTGTGGATGCCCTCCAAGGCTCCCACCTTTACCCCTGGGATGACTCAGATGATCTCTGCACCAGAGGGTGGTTTTCATGCTCACCTGCTTTGCTGTATTGCAGTGGAAGCAAATTACCATGCAAATCATAGAATCATAGAATCATAGAATCCTAGGGGTTGGAAGGGACCTCGAAAGATCATCTAGTCCAACCCCCCCTGCCAGAGCAGGGCCACCTAGAGCACATCGCACAGGAACGTGTCCAGGCGGGTTTTGAATGTCTCCAGTGAAGGAGACTCCACAACCCCCCTGGGCAGCCTGTTCCAGGGCTCTGTCACCCTTACAGTAAAAAAATTTTTTCGAATATTCAACTTGAACCTCCTATGCTCCAATTTGTACCCATTACCCCTTGTCCTATCGCTGGTCACCACTGAGAAAATCCTAACTCCATCTCCCTGACACTCACCCCTTACATATTTGAAAACATTGATGAGGTCACCCCTCAGTCTCCTTTTCTCCAGACTAAAGAGACCCAGCTCCCTCAGCCTTTCCTCATAAGGGAGATGTTCCACTCCCTTAATCAACTTAGTGGCTCTGCGCTGGACTCTTTCAAGCACTTCCCTGTCCTTCTGGAACTGAGGGGCCCAGAACTGGACACAATACTCCAGGTGCGGCCTCACCAATGCAGAATAGAGGGGGAAAATCTATCAGACAACAGTGGACAAAATTCAGAGTAACTCACACTCTGTACTTGCCACATCCTACTGGCAAAATTGCTTCCTGTTTTCGTGAATCACTTTATTTCATTTACTGCAAAGTAGTTTTGCACCACTTTGCAGACTGCTCTGCGATTCAGTGCACTCCTTTCTTCAGAAAGAAGGACTGCAGTTCCAAGTAGCATCAGTCACAATAGCTGGAGTTTTACTCTTTACAGTTGCTTCATGACTGCACCTTATCCTGCAGGAAGGACTGGAAAAATCTGCAGGCTTCTGGGTGGGAGATTGTTTTTTTTTAATGTGCAGCTTTCAACAAATTAAAATTCACTCCAGGGCTGCTTCTCTTTTTCATTGAACAGTGAGATTTGTTTCAGCAACTGGAAAAACTTAGATTCAATGCCACCATGTAGATTTTCAGTAGGACAAAATGATGCCATTGCCTTGTATATTATTATAAAAAGACCACATCAACTATAAAAGTGTCCTGTAATGTCATGATTACAGTGTTAGACTCTTACCAGTTGAAAAAATGACTAATAGAATATTAAAATATTCCGTCAATTATATGTTTGGCTGTCCATACTCTGTTAAAATACTATGTCAATTTGTACTATGGCGATCTTGGAACACTTTCTGAGATGGAAAGGGGATGCTGGAAGAGCAGCCTTTAGCATGCATTGTGGGATCACCTAATCCTCCTGTCTCATTAGAGCCTGTTCATGGGGAAAGTGATGAGAAAGAAAACCCCAGAACACCCAGGCTGTGCAAGAGGGTGCTGCTGGTCGAGAGGGCAAACCTGTGCCTTGCTGTGGCATCCTGTGGCAAGAGGAGTCCTGTTTCAATGGAGGGGGGGAAGCAAGGTGCTGCTTGTGGCATGGCTTCTGGAAGGATCTTTTTGCAAGAATTTGAAGCACTTTTTGAAAGAGCCTGATTTCTATTGCTACATCTACATCATGTATAATTATAATCTGGTTGCCCCAAAGTACTCCTGCAATTAACGCACAAATAAATAAACAAAGTGTGTATTTAAAACACTGACTGGGCAGAATGTCAGAAGGCATAGGGGTGTGGCCATAGGGATTGAAAAAGCATACTTTATTTTATTTTTTGATATTTTTTCCTTAAATAGACAGTCAGTTTATGGCCAAGAAAAACAAAAATCAAACCAAAGCCCACAGGAAACTGTAACAACCTTAAGAAAAGCCAAGGAATGAAGGGTGTAGAAAAATCATTGTGAATTATTTCACTGACCACTGGCAGTGGGAAACTCTGAGGACTTATAGGTGCTCATGAAGAGGGGTTGGGGAAATGAAAGGTTAAAATATTCTGGATTTTTATTTAGTTGTCTTCTGTTTTCTAAGAATCCTGGGAAAAAATTGCTTCATTATGATTGCCACCCATTGCTTTCTGACTTTTAAGATCCCATGGATGCAATTTATGCTTCTGAGTTGCTATAGATACAGGGGATGAAAACTGTTCCTGGCCTTGCTAAAGCTGCTGGGAGTTTTGCCATTCTGCAGGGGACAGATTTCATCATAGATTTTCGGTGGCACTATCCTAGCTTCTAACAAAGGCAGAATAAGTCAAAACCCTTCTACATCAAAGAGCGACACTTTGCAAAGGAAAGGAGACCCTGATTAACCATTTGGGTCTTAGAATCACTTCTGTCACTTTATCAGCATTGTGCATGCTAGCACAGTGGGAATTAAGTGCATGGGATAAGAATTTGCATGTTTAATGAGAAGCAGCTTTCTCTGAAACGTTGACATGGACCTAACCCTAGAAAGCAAAAGTGAGGAAGCATAGAAGCAAACCCGAGAGTGCTTTGGGTGGATATTGAGCTGGACTCAATAGATCACAATCATCTTCTGATGATACAAAAGGGCTTTGTGTTCAAGGTTTGGTTTTTTTTTTTTTGTGACTGGCCATGATCTTTTGTTAATGCATCTGAATGCCCAGGCTTGTGGGCTGGGGTTGTATTGCTCTCCTCTGCTGCCTTTCAGAGACTTGATTTCATTCATGTGGTAGACTACATTTTAGCACAAAGCTGGTATCACAGATCACCTTTCCTGCAGTTTCTGAGCATAGATTGTGCTTCTGTAGTATCTGTTGCAATGATTTTAATTGAAATGTGATACTGCAAAAGCAGAAAAGATATTCTATATCATCAGCTCACGGTTTCCACTTCTCAAAAGTCAAGGAGCAAATGCCATGTGATGAGGCACTTCTCAGCAGACCAGAGTCTGGGGAATGTGGAGTGTAGCTGCGTTACCCCAATGCTTTCCCAGTGGCAGAGGGGGGGCATCTGGCTCCTGAGCTGTTTCTGTGCTCCGGTGTGTAAGCAACCTCCAAATTTTAATTCATGGCACAGCATCTATGGTGCTTTGATACTGCTGTTCAAATTTGGTACTGTAGCACACAGGAGACCCCAGCTTGTATCAGTTGGAGATATTTCTACAAAAGTGTGCTGCAAGAGTAACAAAGCTGAAATCAAAGTAAAGGTAAAGTGAACCAAAGTCACAAGTCATCAGTAAACTCGGGACAACTCTGCATCCCAGGCTAATAGCCTGTCCACCAAACTTGGTAGTTTTGGTGTTCAGTGCTTTTTTTCCCAGTTTCAGCACCTGGCTGAAGCTGGAATGTGTTGGCTGAAGTTCAGGCCAAACAAGCTGAAGGTGACATAGGTAAGTGTTGGCGTGGATCTTCTCATAGAGATGATGAAGGAACTGAGTTAAATACCACCATTTTCTCACTATCATCATTCCCCAGAGAGCCACAAAATGCTTTACAATGTTTAATTAGCTGTATTAAAACAGTCTCTCCAATGCAACTGGAGACCACCCAGAAGTGATCCCAGATACAGCAGCATCCTCTCCAAGGAGATAGGCTGAAATTATTTGGAGTTCACTGGCCATAAGGCATATTCTGGCCTGGATGTACGCACACAGGCAGTGCTCAGGGGACTTGTCTTAGAGTTCTCTGTTTCTGGTGTTCTGTGTTTGCATTTGTGTAATGGAACCATTTAAAAAATAAATAATAGTTTAAAAATAAATGACTGATCTTCATATTCAGTGTTTATTTAGTATAACTGGCATCCATGTCTATGCTAAAAAAACTTCTACGGACTTTATGAATCTGTTTATTCTACTATCTGTCTTTCAAAAGAGGCTTATAATATTTACATGTTAAGTAGCACACAATTACTTTTATCAAGAAAGTTCCTTCTCTATATAATTCTATGCTGAGAAAAGAATGTTGTGCTTTACAACAAAGTTTTCATCTAGATTTGTCAGAGTCTCAGTAGCACAAATAGCCCTGGTATAGTTTTGTTTCACCTTAGAATTTTTCATCATAGCCTCTAGACTTGGTTCTTAGCTGGCTATTGGAAATATGTTATTAGTATTTTATTCAGTTGTACCTGAAAAAGAAGAGTATCCTGGCTTTACCAGGAGACTTTAGAGAGAGCTTTCTGTGTGATTTTTTGATGAAAGACAAATGACTTATCAGGCATCAATTCTGTATGAGCAGTCTTTTTATACAGTCACAGGCAATGGTGATCGTTCAAGTAGGGCAACAGATTGAGAAGATCAGAAGCTCTAAGACACATACATTTATCACCCATTCATTTTGGATGTCTCTGTGCAGATTGCCCCCTGATTTTACATTAAGCATTTGACAAAATAACCACATTGTCCCAGCTACTCACATCCCCAATGGAACTGGCTCCATCCAAGGCCCCTTTTGGGCTATGGGTGTTACAATATCCTTCTTCTGAAATAATTCTGATACTCGTTTCAGCTGTGTATGAAATCTAGCTGGTGTCCATGGTGCTAATATGAAATACAACAACACAAGCAATGTAATTTAATTATCTAAAGCCATTTTGAAAAAGCTTGAATCTTTCTTAACTAGTGTAAGTTGCATTGGAGTGAGCTTACTGTGGGGATTTGAAAGACAGTGACAGGGATCAGCCACCAGAGAGTTCATACCCGTACGAAAGGAACGGAAGAATTACAATGTTCTGCGGAGCTTTGATTAACTGTCTCCAGAGTAAATACAACCTCTGGAAACAAAAGCTTTCTCTCACACCAGGCCCCAGAACTGGCAACTTTAGCACATTCTCTTTGTTCACCTCCAGGATGGCTGGCAGGTTCAGCCAAAGGAGAGAGCCTGTAAATTACAACAAAAAGGGTATTAGAAGATGTTATTTTAATCAGACTACTGAATGACTTCATTGCCGAGCAAGTGCAGGGTGCTCACAGCAATCAGACTTCTGCAGACCCAGTGCAGGAGCTCTCACTCTGGGGTTGTGCCAGAGGAGGTTCAGAAAGAAATCTTTCAGCACACCTTTACGGTTGAACGATCAGGCAAGTCCTGTATCCCTTCCCTTGTACTTCTATTCTATCTACTTCAGATCACTCTTAGCATAAGCAATAAGGCTGAATTCTTTTAGCCAGGACAGCAGGCACCAATTTTGCAAAACATGATCTACTATAGTAGACCCGAGTGCCCGCAGAGAGCCCAGCATTGTTCCAAAAGAGGGTCAGAGGATCCATGCTAGGAGCTGCTGTTGAATGATTAACTTTCACCCAAGTCCCTTGCATTATTTTAAACTCTGCCCTGTTCTTATAGAGAAATGCAAAATATTAGAAAGCGTCTGGTGCTGTGCTATGTTTTATGTTGTCAGAGCTAAAATCTCACTGGTCATTAATGGATTTAGTTTCCTGCTCCACCAGAGCTCTCCCATGCAGACAAGCTGAATTTCCTTGCAGTATTTCAAGCAAGATATTTACTGCCAGTGTTAGCCAAAGAAAGGATTTTTAAATGCTCCCTTATTTTGATTTATTTTCCCTGTTGATTGGATGCTTCTTCGCACTCACTTTCCCTAGGCTCTAAACATCCCTCAGAAAAAGCATCCTGTCTTTCCCACAGCACAGCTCAAGAGTTGTCCCCTAGAGTCTGTTCCTGAGAGTTGGTATGCGTGAAGCAAAACCAAATTGCAGGACTGGATTGTTCAAGGGAACATACCTGCCATTATTTAAAAGAAAAGAATGTTTCCCATTGGGCATTGCCATCACGTAGGTAGCTGAACAAGAGGGAGCAGGACTGACAGACTGTAACATAGCTGGAAACTCAATGAATAAAATTACTAGTTGTTGATTTATTTAACAAGATAATGGACAGAAGAGCATTAGTCTTCTGAGTGTTTCTGCATAGCTCTGTGGAGTGGTTGCCATGCCTATTATAACCGTTTATATGGGGAGGAGAAACTGGTGGTGCAAGTCAGAATATTCTTTATTGCAAATCTGTGTATCTGGAGAAACTGTGTGTGCAGCCCTGTTTCCCAGGTGAAGATGCACACCACCATCACCAGAGGAGGTCCACATTGCCCCACTCCATTTTCTAAAAGCTCTTCCCCAGGGCTGCTCAGGGCAATCTCCACATTTGTATCTTCTGTTTTCCACTCCTTTTTCCTAATACCACTCTCACATGCACATGCCTACTAAATTCACCAAACCCCGTAGTTCTCTGTGTTACCAGGCAAGGACAGCTTTTCTCAACAAAAATCAGCCTCTGAGTCAACCTTGTAATGCAGCACCACCCTTTGCAATTTTGTTTGTACTTACTCCATTAGGAAAGTAGCAAAATTGTGCTTTTCATTTATTTAAGTTACTAGTTGGCTTTTAATTTTCAATGAGGGCTATGACTGCTCTAAACTCTGTTACCTCCAAGTGTTGTGAATCATCTTTTACAACAAAGTAACGGGTTTCTTCCATTTTTTTTATCCTTTCCATGGAATTTCCAGGACAGCAGTCCATGTTCTGCAAAGTCTCAAGTGCCAGCCAAGGGGCAGAAAAAGGAGCACCAGGCTGGGAGCTCTTAAAGCAGCAGGCAGTGGGTGACTTCTGAGAAGAGGAAGGAGTAGATGCATACTGAGGGACTTCAAGATGTGCTGAGACTGTTACCAGCCAAGTAGGTTCTGACTCACTGTAAGCAGAAAAATGAATGGTGAACAGCAAATGAGCCTCAAAAGAAGTACCCAGCAACAAGACAGGGATCAGGTGGGGAAATAACTAGATTTGATCTATTTATTCCATTCTGTCTCAATTTTTGGGCTTATTGAAGGGGAGTGAAGAAAATGAATCTAGGGTTTGTGTTTAAAAGTTTTCTATGCATTTTTAGGTTGCTTAGGACAGAAAACTGTGACAACTCACCTCAATGTTACGCTTCTCTGGTTAATGCCTCAACATCTGATACGCCTTTTGTAGTCTCTTACTTCACTAAAATTTTTAAACTTCTGGCATTGTGTGTGGCTGATATTACTAAAGTAATTTTAATATAAGGTGTAAGAACCAGTATGAGCCTCAGTGTGCAGATCCAAGCCATGTAGAGATTAAGAGCTAAAAAAATCCCTTGGAACTCATCCTCCCCACCAACCCTAAACCCGGAGGACAGATTCAATGTGAGAAGCAGCGATGCCTATATTGCATGGGGAATGTCTAAGGACTTCTCTTTGTGAACTGTTTGTCTGTATAGAGAGTTTCCACAAAACCTGTTTATCCTAAGCCTTCCATAGGCCAGAATTTGGGAGCCTGATTTAGATTTCCCTCAGACTGCTTTTCAGGAGCCTAAATAAGTCCTGGTTGCTATCAGGAACCTAACCTGAAGATCTACAGTGAAGGGAAAATGTACTGCTGCAGAGATGCACGCAGAAAGACTTTGTGATAAACCATACCTAGAATATGAATTTAGCTATGTGGCTTCATTGAGGAGACAAAGGTTAAAGACAAAACAGTTTTCTGTGGTGATTGTGTGGAGTTTTGAATGTCTTCTCCTCATGCAGTGCTGCCCCATGGCAGTGTCTACAGAGCTCTTAGTGAATTGCCTGGAGCAGGCATGACTGCAACACACAGCTCTCATGCACTTCCCTGCAGAGAGCCTTTCCAGTCCTACCTGGCAATGTATCAGTCCACTTTGTCCCCTTAAGTATATGGGGTCCCCTTTGTCATGGTGGGACAATGTGGGGCTGCACACTTGCAGATCTGTGATGTTCCTGGGCAGCAAACTGGATCTTGGCAGCAGAGCTGAATTGCTTCTCCAAACACAGCATGACTTTTTTCCCCTGCCTGGTCTTTCAGGAGTGTCTAGAGAAAGTCTTGAAATGTCCTAATGGTTTCCTTGGACTGTGCTTAACCCACTGACTGTTGAAGGCTCAGACTGCTTGGCCTCCACACTGGTTTGTCCTTCAGCACCTTGGAACCAGGCCATCCCTTTGGCAGGGCAGGGGCCTGAGGCATTAGGAACTCTTGTTTTACCACTTCATTACTTACCTGGACAGCCACCTCTTGCAGCATATGGTTTGCTATTGCTGGCATAATGTTAGAATAAAAAGTACTTAAAAAAAAAAGAAAATGCCCACATAAAAATAAAAGCCAAACCCAAACCAGAATTCAAGGTTTCTCCTTAAACTTGGGATTTTCTGTTGCTTGCATGAAAGAAACGAGGGACTTGGGTTTGTTCCCTCCCCCTTAGCCCTTCTTCCATTTTCTAATTTCATCTGGTTACGTTCATTTTCTCTCCCAGTTGCAGCTCTCTCATCTTTAGCCTGCACAAAGTCATGAGCCAGGGGTGCATGCTATTCATGGCATCATGAGGACCTCCCTAGCCGTATGTCTTGATGCAGTTTTGTGTGGATGATTGCAGAATTTGCAGATCCTTTTCTCCCTCCCTTGTAACTGTTTGTGAGGTTTTGAGCCTTTTACTTCTGCAAGTCTTGCTGCCATGGTTTTCTTTTCAGTGGTTTGGATGCTAAGGCTAGCATTAGTGCTAGTGCCATATTGCTTTGTTTTCAGCAGCCCTGCTGGACTATTTAACTTTTTTTCCTGACTCGGATCTAATCTCACAGCTTGGTTATCTATATTGTTTGAAGTCTGCCTCCAGCCATCCTGGAGGAGCTTTGGGGTCCTATGGGTACTGGACTGCTATTCTTGTATCAACTTCACTGCTGACTTCCTCTGTGATCTTGGAGAAGTTGTTTTGGATCCACTTTCAAAAAGCACTGCAGAAAGTAAGTGAGATTTATGCTCCTAAGCTACTTCAGCCTTTCAGAGCCTTGTTCTGTGTCTTTGTCATCTGTCTTTCCACCTGTCCTCCTAATGGCTTGTTCAAGCTGCCAGCTCCTTGGAGCACTGCTGCTTCTTGCTGCTGCTCCTGTGTACGACTTTGGCCTTACATGGTGGGATCCTGCTCTTGGTTTTCTAGTGGTGGCATCTTGAGGCAGACAAATGCAGGATCGTACTGGAGCTCAGTGTGAATGAACCTGAAATCCAGGCTGGAATGTCCTGACCAGGGGATGCTGATATTAAACGCTCTTTCCTGTTAATCAGTTACATATGGTGGCCTGAATAAATAAGTGTATGCAGGGCTGAGTGCAGCCCTATTTAACATTCAGGAGTTTGCATCAGCAGACATGGGTGACAAATAGTGAGCTTGGAGGAACCAGGGTCCTTTGGTGATCCCATGAGTTGTGGATGCTTCAGACCCACATGGGCAGGGCAGCAGCTGCTTATCAGGGCTTGCAGATGCCATACATCCAGCTGCATCTAATTCCCTGATCCAGACAGCCACCAGTCCAGGAGCCCAAGCAGTGCATTGCTGCAGCTGCTGCAAGTGGAGAAAGGAGACAATAAAGACCCACTTGAAGCTCTTAATAAATCTGTATCCATGTAAAGAAAGGTGCAGAAGGTACAGGTGGGACTGTGGGATTCTGCATTTGTGGGTTTTTAAAATCTCTTTTTGGATGAGGAAATAAAAAGCAATGCTGTGTAAAATATGAAAACATTTTACGTTTTTTAAAAGATTTTTTTTTCTGGGGAGTTTATTCCTCCAGCATTTCCATGTGCATGAAAAAATATTTGAATCAATGTTTTTTAAAAATAAATTTCAAGCATAAAATGCAGTGAGTGAGTTAGATAAATGAATGTTGTGTATGTGTCAGTTTTGTCAGAGGCTGATCTGAGGTGCTCAGGACATACTACTGGGTAGTAGGAGTTGTTCTCTCTTTGTGTTGTTTCTTTGCAGGTGGTAATTTAGTGTCTTGACTTTGTTTTGTAAATCTGGTACAGCATTGCTCACTGGAATATGCTATAAACTATGCTAATCTGTAAGCATACTGCGCCACGAGCCTTAAATTTTCATCACTTGAATCTTACACCACCTGTGTGTAATTAGCAGCTTGACACCCAATGCTAACTAGAAATTTATATTAAAATGAAAAACCTAGGCAGGCTGATTTTCTATTCTCATTTTAAACAGACAAGAACAAACACCACAAATGGATACTGGTCCCTCCTGTGGACATATTGTCTCAAACACTTCTTAGACGTTTTCCTCTTTTAACCAAGGACATAATTGGCTGAATGTATATCAGACTATCAAACATGTTATTCATACTAATAGTTTAAAATTAAAAGCTATCTGCGTAATATTTTACAGAAACTAGGTGCTAAACAAAACGTGAAAACTGCAGTTACTGAAAGTCTGGCAAGACAGAAATCTAACATTAGTTTAAAGGAGTGATGTATTGTGAGTGCTTGACTTGCCTTCAGGAGCAGTTCTGACAGAGAGAATGTTTTAAGCTTATTAACATTTTAAGCCAGGCAGATGGTTTAGTGCCTGTTTTGTCCATGCTGAATGAACATAAAACTGTCCAAGAAAGGCGGGGTTTAGGCATAAGGTCTGCTCAGAGCAGGAAACAAGAGGTACATCTCTGTATCATAGTTCCTGGGTACCACCTCCATTTCCAGAGGTGCTCAGTGGACCATGAATCCCATTGCCTTGCCTTCTTAAATGGCAACCAAAAAAAAAGTGGGTGCCAGCCCTGAATTACTTACATACACACCAGTTCTATGATCCTCCACCACGTCCTTTCCTCAGGACCAGCTTCTCCGCCTCCAGACTGCGTGCAGCACAGCACAACCACATGAAACCCATCTGGCTGACCGCGAGGTTTCTAGTTACAGAGCCAGCTTCAGAGTGAACTTGGCCCCTGATGCAGAGTTAATTGGAAATATTTGTCCAGCAAACTTGCCTGGCTGATTTCATGTGCTGTTTGATTTCCTCATTCTCGGTGTTTAACCTGTCATATCAGAATGTGTGGCTTAGTACTGTTGGTTGGTACTGTCTAGAGGAACGGGAAGGGTGGTGGCTGAAGGCAGCAGATGGTGCAGCCCCGAGCGAAGTGAATTTATGGATCCCCACCCACTGACAAATCTGATGGGGACAAGGGTGGAGAGGTTTCAGCCAGAGATTTTGGAGGATGAGGGTTGATGGATGGCTGATAGAAGGCGCTGGTTGTATCATTGGCATTCAGTACAATGCCATCCTCTGGGTAAAAGCAGTAGAAGTAGGATATCTCTGTGTAGGATTATTGTCAGATTACCTCCGTATAATTGCTAAGCAATCCTAATTGTGTTTGCTCTTTAATCCAAAATGTTCTTAACCAAGTCATTCGAACTCTTTAAAGTAAAAGTATTTGTTTCATTGCTGCTCTAAAAATAGGAAAATCTCTTCCTTGCTCCTTATAAAGTAGCTGAGAAGTATCTTGAGTTTGTTTTAAAGCACTTTTGACAAGTTCTTGTCTTAAGCACCCATGACAAGAATATGAAAGGAATTAGAAAATTATTATGGGATTAAGACAGAATCTTGCTCATACACAAAAGACATGTTGATTCCTTGTCCTCCGAAGAGAGCAGTATAGGTTCTGCAATTACATCTAGTGCAGCCAAATACAAAAGGTGCTCATGTGCAGTAATGTATGTGGTAGGTAAGAAAGTAATGAATGGAACAATCTTTAATTTTAAAAAAAAGGAACACTACCTGGAGGGGAAAAAAAAATAGCAAAAAATCTCCTTCAAATTTTAAGATAACTGAAGAAAAAGTATTCTTCACCTACATTTCCAAAAAAATCAATTACTTCTATGCGCAGTAAATAGCAAAAGTGGCTATGCTTTGGATTTACTGATTATTTTAGTGTTGTTTCTGTCTCTATTTTTCATCAATAAAGAGATGCTTTGTTCCATGGGTGGATGTTTTTCTAATTCCATAGAAATTTCCCACGTAGAATTAAATTATATGGGGTACAAAAATAATTTATTTGATACTTCTTTGAGAGCTGTCTGCCATAACTAATCTTCAGCAAATAGAAATGCTCCCCTCCATTTCCTCTTCTTTTTAACCACAGATGTGTCCACAGTTTTCATAACAGTGCCACGCTTAGGAGAAGGTAACTTTTTTTGTGGAAAATGACATACAGCTCTCCGGATTCCTGTTTGTTACAAAATCTGACCAAAAAATAATTACTTTAAAGCTCTACTGAGTGGACTTTCAGCAATTTGAAACTCCCAGCTAACTGATGGTCAGTCTTAAACCATGAACTCTAAGCTTGGTGCTCTCAAACCATAAAGTTAATGTCAATGGGAATCTTGCATCACTGAGGACTTCAGGATGTGGCTGTGTGCATTACGCTGTTGCTTATTCCAGTTTCTGTTTTCTTCTCCCTTTGAAAGCCCCTTTTGAAGTTGCTTCTTAATCGCCGAAGTTGTTGACTTGAAAGTGCATATCAGCCTTCTTAAGTATGAGTCACACCAGCCCTCAGTCATCAGTATTGTCCAGAAATGTAATGTTTCCCTTCTCATCTCTTCTTACCCCCTTAACCAAGGGCAGCTATGATTCATACTGTAAAAGGGCTTGATTTGCATTTGATGTGAGTCAACAACTAATTCAAGATCAAGAAACAGCATCAAACAGACCTTACAAAAAGGGAAGGAAGCTTGCTTGTGAACTGTGCCTGATTCAAAAGTAGAGGCATAGACATTATACTTGAAAATTCAATAGGTAGATTACACTGTCTTGAAAGCCACTTCACACGGGTACTACAAGTGTTTGAAGAAAGAAACGTTAAAATATGCTGTGTTCCAAGTAAATCAAAATGCTGACTTTTTCTTAAGCGTCCCTGCCAAGGAACCATTTCTCTTTTTATTTTTTTATAGAAATCTTTTGCAAGATTCTTTGCAGGCGATCAAAACAAGAAGAGAAAATCTCCCGTAAGAAATCCTTTTAGGAATGCACTTAAAGTGTACAAATCTCATCTTTATTTTAGACATAAGTAATTATGTGCTTACCTGCTATTGATGTCTCTAGGCTTTAATCACCTCTTTAAAGTAAAGTACATTTATAACTTGTCTCCACTCTGAGGTCTAAATGCACAAAACAGGGCAGAGATCTAGGGAGCAGTCAAAATGGCTTTAATAAAACCATAGGGCTCTGCTTGCCAATATAGAAATTTACTTCATGGACCTTGAACTACCATCACTGACCAGTTCTGGATGAGTAACACAACTGGGCAGGAGGAGACTTTGTGGAATGAATGCACCCTGTAGTAAGAAGGGGCAATTTTCCTTGGAACAAATAAATGCACACACTATGACTCTTGACTTTCTTTTATCCTCTCTTTTTCAAAACTTACTTTCCCCTTCAGTCATAACAACCCCATGAAATACTACAGGCTTGGGAAAGAGTGGCTGGAAAGCCTCCCAGTTTAAAAAGCCCTGAGGGTGCTGATTGACAGACAACTGAATATGAACCAACAGTGTGCCCAGGTGGTCAAGGCCAACAGCATCCTGGCTTGTATTAAGCACAGTGGCCATCAGGAGAAGGGAAGTGATCGTGACTTTGTACTCAACACCAATGAGGCCACATCTCAAGTACTGTGTTTAGTTCTGGGACCCTCAATACAAGAAGGACATTGAGGTTCTGGAATGTCACCAAAGAAGGGCAACAGAGCTGGTGGAGGGTCTAGGGCACAAGGCTTATGAGGAGTGTCTAAGGGCATTGGTATTGTTTAGTCTGAAAAAGAAGAGGCTCAGAGGAGACCTTATAACTCTCTACAACTACCTGAAATGAGGTTGTAGTGAGGTGGGGGCTGAACTCTTCTCCCAAGTAACAACTGATAGGACAAAAGGAAATGTCCTCAAGTTGTACCAGGTGAGAGTTAGAATGGATAATAGGAAAAACGTATTTATTGAAAGAGTTGTCAAGCATCAGAACAGGCTGCCCATATAAGTGGTGAAGTCACCATCCCTAGAAGTGCTGAAAAAATGTGTTGCTGTGTCACTTCAGGCCATGGTTTTGTTGGCATGGTTGTGTTGGGTTGATGGCTGGACTTGGTGATCTTAGAGGCCTTTTCCAACCATAATGATTCTATTCCAAGAAGATTATCTGTTTCTTTAAACTATCTTGAAAGAAGAGACTAGAGGAGATGGAAAGAGAAATTCTTAATAAAATAGTAAAGAAATTAGAATGTCTGTTTTCCCTCTGCTTGTCTTCTCATATTCAGCTTCTTTTGCTCCCCTTTTCCTGACTGTCAACATCAGGGTTGTCTCCCTGAACTGGAAGTTCTTTGAAGGCTTTGAGGCTAATCTTGTGTCCTTAGGTGGTGGCCAACGAATCACTTAACAATTTCAATATAAGCTAATGACTATACAAAGGAAAAGTTCAGAGAAAGTCAGGCTGTTTATCTTAACAGCTGTACAGTAAGTAAAGGAAATAAGGTGTCACCAAGGACCCATAAACCTTTCATTTCTTCATGAAGGAGGACAAAGAATTTAAGTGATGATGCTCCTTTGTTTGTACCTCTCACACTGTTTTGTTCAGTCCTTTAAGCCCATACTGGTTGATCCTTTATTTTCTAGTCTGCTCTGGTTCAGATCTTGGAACATCAGGATGTTTGTCTTTCCTCTGTCTTTCGTGCAGGTTCAAGGTAGGCATTATCTGTGCAGACTTTCATAGTAATCTCTTCAGAAAAATTAATAAACTTGTTCTGCAGGAATCAAGTGATTTTTATCTAGTTCATGGGCTTTCAAATACCTTGAGTGTACTACTTTGTGACTACAAAGTTTTTAAGTCATATGTTCTATTGTCACAGTATGTCTTCTGCTTCATTTTTTTTCAATGTATTTATTAAAATTTACAAAAAAGCATTAATAACATCATTGGTTCTCCAGGGCAGGTAACTTCTATGAGAACAGAAATTTTATGTGAGGTCACATTTCTTGTTTGCATGGTGACGTTTCTGGAAATTAGGGATAATATTCCACAATCAAAACATGAGTAGTTATTCATCTGTTTACCTAAACAAACCAACTGTAGCCTATAGCTCTAACCTTTTTTAAAATTAAAATTCCTTTTTTTTTCCACCACAGATCCTGAATTTTCCTATTTTTGACATTTGCTGTGGTGATGGTGGGGTTTTCTGCCACCCCTGCGTCTTTATTAATTCTCAGGCAAATGCCACATGTTTCTCACTGTTCTTCTCTACTCTTGGTATACACACACCTTTCATGTACTCACTTTTCTATTTCCTACATTAACATTTTCCATATTGCTTATCTAGAACCTTTGAGTATAGTACCTTCTTCAGCATTGATTTCTCCTAAAAAGAAGTTAAAAGGAGTAGATTTACATTTGGGAGCTCTGCCAACCAGAATCATTGATACTACTCTTTGCAAAGTCTCATTTTTGCATTATGGTCTCTTGCAGTGACAGACTGCATCCTGTCTGAGACCAAGAAAATTTTCTCAAAGCTATTTACCTGAACAACATCAGGATCCAGTGTTTGTATTACAACTCTTTCATTGAAAGCTCAGAATGTCTGCTGCCATGAGGTCTTTTACCAGGTTTATGTTCTAGCTATAAATCATCCAGCTGCTACTGAAAGAATAACCTTTTAAAGTAAATTTGTTTTTGTGGAACCCTTTTCCCCACCATTGTCATAATCACTTCCCAGTCTTCTTCCGCAGAAGAGCCACTGTTTTTTACACATGTGCATAACCACCAGAGACTTTTCTTTTCCCTGTCCATATTCACTGGCTTTCAGCTTAACAGAGGTTCTCTGCAGCATTAACTGCAGTCTCTGGTGCCTGCTATCCTTGAAAAAATGTTGTGAGGCCTCACATATTGGGTTCAGTAAGTGATTTTGTATAGCAATTGCCATAAGAGAATCAAAGGGAAGCCATCTTCTTTATAAACTGTTGCTAGACTAATTCTTATTCTTAGCATCTTCCATACACTATCCATTTTTTGCAGAATGAAGTTTTAAGATCAAAACTTTTAACAGCCAGATTGGATACAACTTTTTCAGCCAAATTTATCATTCCTGTGTACTTTCCTTCTCTGTAAACAGAGAAATATTGATAAACATCTGTAGCCCCTCAAGGCCTAGCAGGGCCCCTAGTTTGGTCCTGGGTTTCCTACATAAGTTAATTATTCACCCCTACATTTACGTTGCTGTCTGTCAAGTTCCAAACTCACACCACCAGCTCTGTGTCCTCAACACCATACCATTCTCTATACTCAGAGCAAAATGCCATTGGTAAACTTGAGTATTTTCCCATCCTTGGATATCCTTTTTTGAACTGATACAGCCTAGAAGCTGCAATAAAGCACTGCGTTCAGAGGGCTTAGGTTAAAAATTCACAGACATGAACACTCTTTCTAAAGGTAGTTTCCACAACCAGGTTGAAGCACCTAGAATAAGATGAGGTGTAGAGGGGCAAAATGCATTTATTAAGAAACATATTTCCCTGTAGATAGGTGGAGTTCTGTACACAGGCATTGGCTCAGACCCTTTGGAGGTGTGTGTAAGTAAAGGATTTTCCCTTTCTCTTCTGGAGCTGGTAAAGATGAGACCCCTTCTAAAGCTGCATCAGTATGCTGCTAGATTCATAAAATCAGAGAATGGCTAGAGTTGAAAAGGACCTTAGTAGCTTCAACCCCATCTGCATGGGCAGGGACACCTTCCACTAGATCAGGCTGCTCAAGGCCCCATCCAACATGGTCCTGAACACTTCCAGGAAGGGGGCAGCCACAGCTTCCTTGGGCAACCTGTTCCATCCACCATCACAGGATTTAGAGCTCTAAGTTTAATTTCTTCCTTCAGTTTTAGTCTAAGTACACTTCTAAGTATGTGTTGGCACACACATAAGAGAGAAAATGAGTTACGTTAACTTTATTTTGTATTCCATTGATAAGTTTTCTATGACATTAAAAACATCTGTGAATATATTTTCTGCCTTCTAGTGGCTTATTTATTCCTACTGGATTTACTTTTTTAACAACCAGTATCTGAAAATGTTTTATAAGAAAACAATTATAAATGTTATTTCTTCAAGATTTTGTTATACTTTCACTTGGAGTTTGTATTTACATATAATGGTTGGATTTCACTCTAGTGTTGTCAAAGCAAGCTTTTATCAACTTATTTTCATATAAATAGATCTACTTTTCAAAGCAATTTTTTGTAAATTAAGCTAACTTGCAGACTGTCTGGGTGTGAGAACAACTTAAGCACCAAAGTCTAACCTAGAAACACATGGTATCTCAGTAACTGATTATAGCTGCATATGAAAAGCGTCCCATGATGTTTTCCTCTCTTTTCCTCTTCACAATCCTCTTTTCCTCATGCACAATCTTTCTTTTTGTCCTGGGATTTGTCTATGCCAAAGCCATCCTAGAGCTAAGATATACAACATGCGCTGCCTTGCCCCCTGCATTCACCCAGAGGAACAGTCAGCTTGTCACAGGAGGCAATGAGGTTGGTCACCATCCTTTGCACTTGATCAATCTATGCTTGCCATCCTCCTTGCCATCTTCTTGCAGAGGGGTGTGGTATTTGCATTTTTCCAGTGATCAGAAATGTACCCCCACAACTGTGACCTTTCAAGAGGACAGAGAGCAGCCTTACAACGATGATGGGCTGCTCCTTCATCACCCTGGGATACATCCTGTCTGGTCCATGGAGTTTTGTATGCCCAAGTGAGTGAAGTGATCACTGACTTTGTCTTCCTCTGCTAAGAGTGCTGCTTCATGCCCATAGAATCTGTTAGGAGACTCATGAACCTGGGAGGTCTGGGGGCAAACCCCATCACTGAAAACTGAGGAAAAAAGGCATTGTGTAACTTAGCCTTCTAGATGCCCTTTGTCACCAGATCCCAATGAGCAATGGGCCCATGCTGGTTTTAGCCTTCCTTTAGCTGTCAGTGCACTTACATGAAAGCCTTCCTGTCTTCCACATCTCTTGCTAGTGCCAGCTCCAACTGAGTTTTGGCTTTCCTAGCTCTGTCCTTGCCAGCTCAAGCAGTGTCTCTGTTCCTCCTGGGTATCTCATCCTTGCACCCACCTTCTGTGGGCTTCCTTTTCTCACCTAAATCAGATCAGTCTTCCTCTTTGGCTTTGGTTTTGTGATCTGCAGAACCAAATCAAAATCTGGTTACAAAATTAAGCAGTCACACTCAAAAAAAATGTTATAAATGCCTCAGAAGTCTTTCCATCTTTTTATCTCTTCTAGGAAATTTCTATCCCCATAGCCTAATTTTTTCTAAAACTGTATCATTATGCTTTCTGTAATTTAGGATGGCAACTTGTTTTCTCTTCCTCAAATCTAGTGCTTCTGCACCAGTACTTTTGCTTTCACCCCACTCATTGTCCTCATGAAGAGGAAAACTTGGCTCAAACATGTTCTATTTGTCTGCCAGATATGTTGGAATAATGTTATGACTGACATGAGCCCTTTATCTTTCCCTCAAGTTCTAGAGACTATCTCCAAATTTATGACACCAAATAATGCTCAGGAGTGATCATCAATCCAGTGAGAATTTTGTGTTGCAACTTACAAACTATAGAGTCTTAAAAAGTAAGCAAACAGTGAAAAGAAGAAATTAGCAAGAAACTGATGCAGAGGGCTCTCAACAGTCAGCTAAATCTAAAGACAGGATAAAATTAAAATGCTCTATGTGTTTTAGAGAGCTGGTTCTCTTGCAGCTTTTTTCTCCAAGCCACAAAAACATCGCTGTCCTTCTCACAGGAGCAATAATATGGTTGTCCTTTTAATCATGTTCCAATTATTCTTGTGCTTCATCTGGAAAGGAAAACGCAGGAGGCCAATATTTGTCAAAATCTTGTTGTACAACAGTTAAGATTAAATAGATGTACCACTGAGCCAATAGTCAGAGGAAATTTATTTCCAAAGCCGATTGTGAAAATATATATTCTTTTTCTGAAAATGTCTCCAAACTTATTTGCCTTCCGCAGTATTTCAAGAGAGTATGTTAAATCTGATTTCCCCAATTTACATTTAGAAAATCATTTTTTTCCACTATTCAAGCTTTCCCCAATAAGCTTTGAATTGCTCAAATATTAGTTAAAGGGCAAGCATTAATCACAAACAGATTTGAGTAAAACTTAACTTTGCATTTCTGATGTTATTACCAGTAGACTCTAATGAGTTAGGTAATGATCATCTCACCCACTTTTGCAGTGTAGAAAGGGGGATGCAGATGCAGGTAAAAACTGAGTGCCTTTAACTCATCATTTATTGGTAAAGGACAACACAACTCTCATTCTTACAGTTTAAGAGAAGTGACAGACTATTTTTGTATATTTGTCTAGAATACAAAGAATAGATTGTATAATTAGATGGATTTGAATTAAAATAAATACAAATGAGAACAGGTTGAAGAAAATGATCAGCAAAATCTGAGAAGTTTTCTACATCAGAGCATGATTCAGTTTTTACAATGTATCTCTCCTCTGATGGCTGCAGGGCGATGCTTATGCGTCGCCTGTGATCTGTTTCATTTTTTGCATTTTGACTTAAAAGAAGTTTAGGGGAAAGTTTTGATTTATTAAAAAGTTAATGAGGATCACATCAGTCCTACAGAGGGTTCAGAGTACTCAGAAATTAAGTGAATGGCTTGAAAAGTGCTGGCTGAAATTGCACCTTTCCATTCTCACAGCTGATTTTCCTGTGTTTTGGAGCAATAAAATTTTAAGACAGTGTGTCACAATACATGAAGTTCCTGTGAAAGTCAGACAGGATTTATCCTGTAGGATTGTTATGGAGCATGCAACCACGAAATATGGATCAGAAACGTAAAAATGGACCCAGAAATCTGCAACTAGTTAGGGCTGTGCAAGATGTCCACAATGAAAACAGAAACTGCATGGGATTTGTTTAGTTTGAGGATTTGTTCAGAAATTCAGAATGAAAAACTGTATTTGTCCAAAGATTTGTTCAAGGTCACTAGCTTTCTTCCTGACTCTAAATTCAGTTTGAAATAAATCTGGGTTGATTTATAATGCAGTATCAAAATCACGCTAAACTTGTGGTTTGGTACAGTTTAAGCTGTCTGTGCACGCTACTAGTACTCAGTAGTTTTGACTGATTGGCTATTTCAAGTTCATTAGAGTTCCAAGCTCAAGGTGGAAACCTGGAGGAGCCAACTCTGCCCCGTTTCCTCCCCAGGAGCCTTTGTCAGGGCTGCCAGAGTCATGCAGGGGAGCCAGGTTGGCTTCTGCAAGGGCAGGACTATAGGGGAAGGAATCCATCTTTCTCTCAGGAACAGAGGTACTTCTGTGCTCAGTCACAGAAGAAAGTGTGTGTGTGTGTGTGTGTTTCTGTAAAGAGCTGAAAAGCTGATCTGGGGAGCAGGCATTCAGGCAGAGAAGTTACTGCTGGAAGTCCAAGGCTTATTTATCCAGTTGTGAGCTGAGAGTGTTTCTCCTTGTGATATTATGTCTACTGGTATTAACCTCTTTCTTCAATGCATGCCAGATTTTATCAGCAATATGTGTTTTGAGAGACAAGTAGCTATTTTTGGAATGGGTCTTATGTTTCCGTGACCGCTTCTTCTGCATCTGTCTTTGGTGATTCGGGAGCAAATTCCTCCACTTGTCTTCTCTGAAGTATAACCCTCCACGCTTCCTCTATTACGTGCGTAATTTCACATATTAAAGTTATTCCTTGTGCTGTATTTATTTTAAAACTTTATTCAGTCACATGTCTCTGTGTGCATTTAAAAGGAGCCACAAATATTTATGAGGCAATTTTAACGCTTAGCAATTACTTTTGTGGGGCTTGATACTACAGTCAGTGCTTTACTAGCTGCGGTTGTATCAGCCTTGGCTGATATTTCCTAATTATTCATCTCTAGAAGTGTTATCAGCCATCACAGAGCATTACCAGCATCATTTTAAGCTCTCTTCACCTTCTTCAGTCTGGGTTTTATTTGAAAAGCAGACACGCAGTCCCCAGTGAGAATTAAAGTAGAAGCATTAGCTTGCAAAATATATGCCAATGACCTAATGATTCTGACATTTCCACAATACAAGCTTTACAAGAAGGCATGCAGACAGCAAAGTCTGTTTTTCTATCTCATATTTTTTTAATGGCTAAATGTTTGGAGGAAACAAAATGGATTTATTCTGCTCAATCCAGGGTATAATATCAGGACTTATCCGGTTCCGGGCCCCAGGGCTTCAGACAACTAACAAAACACATCTTACTTCTGCTCTGCTAGTTCTCTGTTATGCTTTTCACATGCAGGAAGAAAGAGTAAAAGCATAACCCAACTGAATAAAGCAGCATGGCCTGCTATTCTTTGCTTATGAAGCATCACATGATAGACACCAAATTAAGAAGAACCCCCCACCTGTGGTTAAGTATGTATGCAACTGTCAAGCCATTTTATATGATATAGAGGGAAGTTAACCATCTCCTTTGCTGCCAGAGTGCAGGACTATGTTAAAAATATTAATGTCTTTCCAAAGCATGCATCATTGTTTTTGAATAATCTGGTGATTTTACGCCATTTAAATAAAATCAAAGATGCTGCTCCCCAATTTATTTTTAAATGCTCCAGCTTTTCAAACTTTTTGCTCTGATATATGGGAAGAAAACTAATCTGAGGTTCTCCGTGTAATATTGAAGTTGCAATTTGTTTTTTTGGCGATTCAGTTACTGTAAGGATGTATTGGGATAGGGCTGTCTGCCATGATAAGGTAAAAAAACCACACACACAAAAAAAATCCCACCATCTTTTCTAATAAAAATAAGATGCTATTTAAACAAGGAATTTAAGGAAATCTATCCTCTCCATTGACCTTGTGGTAAGCGCAGAACATATAGTGCCAATTATATGACATGGTCACGTCAAATAGATTGTATATGATATATTTTAGCTGCTATTTCAAAGAAGGTTTCGATCATGCGAGTTAGAAGGAAAAACTCATTCAAATGTGTTCCTGTTACTTTTGGTACAGTAACTTCATGAACCAACCACCTGATGTCTAAGATATGCCATATGCAAGAACTTTCCCTTAACCACAGGAGTTTCTGGTTCATTTGCTCGAAGTACTCTGAATTTTTCTTCCTTTTCCCTGAGAAGTTACAAGCAATTCGGGCAGTGTCAAAGTCTGGCATTGAGGTGTCTGGCATTTTTTCCAACATTGAGCTGGCAATTTTGTCTTTTGTGCTTTTTCTTCCTCTCCCTCTTTTGCAGGCCTTATCTACTTACATGATGAACTAGTTGCAGTAATTTCTTGTATCATTGTATGTTAGAGTTCTTGCAGCAAAAGTGCTAAAACTTCAGAGGTGGCCTGTGTGCAGCAAAACCCTGTAAATTCGTAACGTTTTCTTGATACAGTCTTCAGTAAATAAACAATGAAGGAATAACTTCACATTTATTAGAAGAATCTGTACCATGGCTGTGGTTGCTGACTTTTGTGACAGAAATATTTCAAATACCTGGCCATAGACCAAGGAAATGTAAGCTTCAAAAGTGGCTCGTCACTGTGTGTGCAAAGCCAGTCCTTGCAAAGCCTAAAAATCATTAGTTGCTTTAGCCTGGAATTAACATAACTCCTTTTCTGCTAAAATTTCTTCCCTGCTGTTGTTGTTTCCCTCGGTGCATACAGAGGAAAAGTATTGCCCGTGCCATCATTAGTGTGGAGAGCCTTTATTTTCTTTTTAATATGGGCTTCTATTTGCCACAGAGGTGAAAGCTGCGGAAGCCTTCTGCCTTTGAAGAACTACTTAAGATGAAATGGTTCTGAAGTGCATTTAAGGGCGTTTACTTTAGGCACTTTAATTTTTTCTTTATTTTTATTCCTATTGGAATTGGCTAATGTTATTCATTAAACTAACAATTTCTCCCCTGCCTGTTCTTAAGTGTGACTTGTGACCTTGCAATCTGTGTATTTTGTCATCACAATGTGTTACCATGGAACTGATTTTGATGTCATGAATAAGGGCATTGTGAGTTTCCACGTTCCCAAGCATATTTGAGACACAGGTTTGGAAACAAAAATGACTTCACCAGTTAAATATTGTTAGATCCTATAGTATATCAAAGGTAAGAACACTTGTGCCCTATATTCCTTTACACAGAAGAATCTAAGGTTAGGAATTTCAAAGCAGGTATATACAAGAATGACACTACAAATAACATTTCGCAAGATTAAATATTTTGTGAGAGCATTGAACTCTAACCCCTTTATGTTACTGTAGACAAAAATCTTTCATATTGTTCAGGGAGACTTCTCAGACTGTCTAATATGGAGCCTATATAAAGAGGAAGAAACGCTGTGTGCATAACAGCACTTGGATGCTGCTGGGACTTAACTCCTTCAAGACAATAGCAGCCGAAGGGAATTTTCCGCCTGAGATCGCTCACAGACAGACAGAGGGCAATGTAAGATTGCTGGGTTTGAAGCTGAGAGCACTATTCGGGCATTTTTCAGAAGAGAACCTTACACAATGCACAAAAGAAAGATATACTTTCCTTGTGCAGCAGAGCGCGTGTATTGCGTGCTTGAAATTAAAAAGAAAGCAAGTTTCCTCGGTGCTCTACCTACCAAGATGAGGTTAAAAGAGTTCAATTCAATCTCTTGCCAGGCTGTTCCCCAGGGTGTTTAATTCATCACAGCTAAAGGGCTTATAAGATTTGGTAATAATAAAAAAGTTTGGAAAGCCTCAAGTTAAAATCATGGGTTGCTAGTAGAGCGGTAACCTCAGATATATTTATATTTGTTGGCTCTGCTATTTTGTTTTTCTAATTCAGACTTATGCATCCTTTGCATTTCACACTCGAAGTCAGTACCATTTTGCTCCTGGCTCTAGGCAAATACATCCTCATTAAGTAAAATTTATGCTAATACCATTCTGATTAGCCAGCAGTCATTGATATTCACTCTCATTAGCTAAATTGGTTCTCTGGAAGACATCCCACTGAGGATTATTTTTTTTTTTTCTGTTTTAAGTGGAATATAAACTGTATGGATTCACAGAGATGACAGATGATGATAATTATACCCTGTGTTTGCTCGAGAGTTTTCTTTTTTTATCCTAATCTCAAAGTACTTTGCAGCATTCCCATCTGCAAGGAGAAAGAAGATTCTTTCCCCCTCACTGCCACCTTCTGAGAAGGAGCCTCTATCAGAAATACAGAAGCTATTCTGTTTTCACATTTATTAGGATAGATTGCACAAAGGAATCTTCCATTCTGAATTCAGGAGCACTTTTTAATGAGACAAAATGCAGGTCAGTTCACAGGAAATCTAGATGGGGAATAGACTCCGTCCATGCAATATTGGAACTTTCTACTTACAGTCTTTTTAGAGTAACCTTGTTACCCTGGCTGAACATCTCTGGGGGTTTTGCCTGCAGGAATATGGCAAAATTAGCTTCAGCATGAACCTTTCATCAAAATTACAGGGACCCTGTCAGCCTTTCTCTTAAACATCTTGGTTGAGAGGACTAGTAATTTTAGCATAAAATTATATTATATTTTCTAATATTAAAACATTTACGACTAATTTAGTCTGGTATGATGCTGTGATGAATTATGACCCATTTTCTCTTAACCTTCTTAAAGGGCTCTTGTTATACAGGAATGACCATTCAGAAAGCTGTAATGCCAAGGTGTGATAATCTTGTCATTAACACTATCAGGGTTAAAAACATGTTTCTTCATATCATTGCATCCATTTCAAGAAACAAGTGGAATCTTAGCAGTCTTAGTGTTTTATACTCTTATATAGCGTGTCCTTGGTGTCTTATATCCTTAGCTATATTCTTTTAAAAATCTCAGTAGATTGTTGTCTGTATATACAGGTATGTACATCCTTCAGGAATCTCTGCCCCTATATCCTTCTGTTAAAACTCTGTTGACACTTAAATATTGGTACAGTGTATTCTCCATTTTCTTTAAAGACGGAAAACATTTCAGCAGTTCGTTTGATCCTTGACCTCACTGGAAGGATTATAAACAAGGAGGTGTCTTCATGCCATTTTTCTATCTTTTGAATCTGTAATCAATACTACTCCATTTAAGCTTCCCACCAGCAAGCAGATGTCACCAGCCACTGACCATCACCAAGAGGGGAAACACTGGCCTACAGGGACCTGAAGCTGGGCTTGAAATTCCTCGATTTGTCTTTGAATCCCCACTGGTGGACAGTTCACATCACTCCTGTGCAACAATTGCAGTGTTTTCAAATGTGGTCTTCTGTTTCAAATAGTCTCACTCTTATTGATCTCATCTTTTTTTCAGCAATCAAAACAAGTTTCACATCCTTCACAACCAAAATATTTTTTTGAGGGGAGATCTGTTACCACAGACAGTAACTCGAAACCACCCAGATGCAGATAAATTGCCATTCTCCCTCATTGCACAGAGAAATTGTGTCCTAATAGTGTGGCAATTACTTTGTTTCCATGGTGATGTGTGTATGGGAGAGAGCACTATAAATTATGTTTGATGTTTATAAACAATTCAGTTTACACTGAATTATACGTACTATTTGTATGCTAATATCTGAGAACCACATTCAGTCATCTCACAGCATTAGAATGGTGAACAGGAAGCTGAAATATTCAGGAGCACTTCAGTGAAACATATGATTTTCTTTTAAATTTTCTTTTCACATTTACATCTAAGGGAAAAGCTACATAAGCTGAATCTATTTCCTTATTGTGCATTATACACTTAATAACTGAAAAAAAAACAAGAACTCACAGAGTTAACAGATATTTTTGTTACTCATCAGCACTACTATACTATAACAATGATCCTACCTTTTCTACCCAGAAGGCAGAAAACATTTTGGTTACAATTCAGCAAACCGGTTCTCTGCATGCTCATTTTTTAAGCCTGTAAATTGATATATATCTTAGTTCGATGTTTTAAAATTCTTTTTTTTTTTTTTTCCCCATTGTTGTGCAATATCAAACTGTTTTCTGTGTTTTCTTTTTGGCACTGAATTTTCATGAATACTGCAAAACCAACAACGAGCTGCCCGTGTTTTCTGAAGTAAGGAAACAAATTTATTTCGCTAGCAGCTTGTTTGCAAATAATTGTCAGGGGGAAAAAAATGCAGCTCTTGCTACTTTTTAATACGGCTGCAAGAATAGTTGCAGTGAAGGCAAATTTCAGGAACAGGCGTGTGTGTATCCACCAGCAGGTAGAAATACACCAGCAAGGGTGCAGCTCTAAACCGAGGGAGCGCTGTCGGTAGCAGCGCCTCAGAGGCTTCACGAAGGAAATTCCTCCTCCTTCCTCCACCCGGGCTGGGGAAGCACAGTTCACTTCTGCAGCTCCTTGGCCAGCAGCCAGCACGATTAAAACGCTGCACCCTACCTCGGCGTGTTTTAATTGCTGCCTGCCCACTTTGCGAGGGGTGTTTGTACTTGTTTAGCTTGGGATGTTTGATAGGCTTAAGCCAGGCTGGAAGAGGGGAGCAAACACAAGTGAACGAATTTGTGTTAACAGAGGGTAAGTGTTCGTACAGCACAACACCTGTGGGCAGACACGTAGACAGCGGTGGGTATGCCATTTAAGCAGCAAGAGAGTGCCATTTACCCATTGTTTAGCAGTAAATGAAATACATTGCATTAAATTTGTTCCTTGGCAGCCATCCCAGTCAAACTGCCATGCTGGTTTGCCGTGGACGCCCCTGTATTTACATTAAAATAGTTTGGAAAATTTTGCTTTTATTCATGCCCTGGGTGTGCAAACATGGGCTCCTCAGCCTGAGCTGTGAGTGAGGTGGTGAGGCGTGCTGGAGGCTGGCCTCACACCTCCCTGGCTCCTTGCTCCACACCAGGGCTGTTTGCTGGCAGTAGGGAAGCCTCCAAGGGGCAGCTATCCCCATCCACTCTTCTCTCTGCTTTTGATTTCCTGACACATGCCACCACCTGCACTGGACAAATTTGGAATATTTGCCTTATCAGCTGAAAGGCTGGGTTTTTTGTTTGCCTCATCCACACTTTGTAATGACTCTGCAGCTTGTGCTGAAGATGTGTGATGACTCCCTTTCATGGTGGCGTGTTTATTTTGCACTGAGTTGTCACTGTTCTTGAAAAGAAAGGCACTTGCTGCCAGTTTTTGGGAAAGCACCGAGAAAACAAATATGACCCAAGGCTTTCCTTTTAATAGCAGCTAAATATTGTGGGATTCAGTAGGGAACAGTTAGCATTGCAACAGGTCTACAGCGTCACTTGAGAAGAGTTCTACTTGAGCATCTCTTTCCTCTCTCTTCAATATCTCCATAGAAGGCCACCAAGTGTTTTGAGCTGATACCATGATAAGCCAAAATGCCCACACAGATGCGAGAGTGCTGGTTTTCCAGCAGCTCACCTATAGGTCTCAAAATCAAACCTTGAGGACTTACTTTCTATCCTCTTCTCCCTCAGAGGATGCAGAAGTCATTGCCACTCAACAGCGCCAAGAAGCTGAGCTCTTTACATCAGGCTGTAGTCATGGATGAAAACAACTCTAACCATGAACTGCCTACAGTACAGCTGCTGGTATGAGTATGTTCATGTTTCACAAACAACTGGCAGGATGTTTAAAAAGCCATGCTAGACTGTGCATTGCCACAGCTGGCATGGGCTCCCTGGCTTCCCAGGTTTGATTTGTTTCCCTGAAGGGTCCTCTGCTACACCTGAACCCAGGATCAAAGTTCCACCAGTGTTTGTTCTACCAGGGTTTTCAGAATGAAGAAAAGCTATCTTGTCATCGGGCAATATTTCACAAAAGAGATTTCAAGCCTGGCCATCAAATTCTTATTTAACCATTTGTGTTTATTTTAAAGCTGCAAGAATATGTAACAACCTTGCTTTGTTCTAATATTAAGTTGCTGCTATTTAAATGGGGGGTGGTGGTGGTTTCTGTGTTTTTTGTTGTTGTTTTTTTTCTTTCTTTCTTTTTATATTTATATTCCAAATAACCTTTAAAAAAACACTCTTACCACCTTTTGGCTTTACATATTTATCTAACATCAAGAGGATGATATGTTCCAGTTTTGTTTGTTTCAGGAGGCTGAACCTGGACGAATGGCATAATATATAGTCTATATCTGAGGAGGCTTAGAGTGAAGAAAAAAAGAAGGCTCTGTCTTCTTCGGGAACTGAAATATGAAACTCCACCACTGTTGCATGGTTATTTTTTTTTTACCAAAGTAGGAGGAGAAGAAAGATTATGGGCTCTGTTTGAACAAAAATGTTCAAAAAAAGATAACATACTCCTTAAACTTATGATTTTCCTTGTGAAAATCTTGTGAAACTTAAAATGATTTTCCCATCATGCTTGTACACACAAAAAGAATACTGAGAAGTATTCTTTTTCCAAAGGAGGGCAAAAACAAATGTATAGTTCTGGGTTTTCTTGTCTCTAAGATAGGGTCTGGTTTGGACCAACCAACTTACTCCATTCTGTAAATTGTAAAATATATTTTTTTCTTGTTTCTTTCCTTTTTTGAGCTTTAGCTTAAATATATTTAAATATATAATTAAAACTAAATAAAAATTAAGATACTGAGGAAGCCTGTTCTCTAAAGTTTTCTCACTTGCTAGTCTCCCATTCTTATGATCAGTTTGGTAGATTCATCCCAACTCTATTTTGGTCTTTACTAAGCTCTCTGTTTTCATCAAAGAAAAATTTTTTGCAATGTTCTCTCATAGATCTGGTTTGGGTTTTTTTAAGCAAGGTAAGTGTGTGGACATGTTATAGGACAGATGAATGTGTGCAAGCCTGCCAGCCTCATAACTGTTGCAATTCTACACTTAGCAGGATCTGTGCTCATATTTATATTTTTTAATCTTTGTGTGGCTTCTTTTATGATTGTTTTTTTCTTCTTTTTGGTGCTTCTGTTAGGTGTGTGAGCTTCATGGTCATTTTGAGGCTAATCACAAAAATCACTTGTCAAGAGGTCTTTTTTCAAGAGCTGAATTACTGAAGGGTATTAAACCATGGGAATTATGGCCAGCAGAAAGATTTTTAAAAAAAGAATGTTTCAGACTTTTCAAAACTGAAATGGGATCTTTAGGATGAGGTGTGCAAAAGCCAGAGGGGTTTAATAAATTCTGAAGCCCGCTTTAGCAGTCCCTCTCATTTAGGTCACGGCATCCTCTAGTCTGGCCCTGCTGGATGTAGAGTCAGAGCTGAATTTGGTGATAACCATCACCTTTGACAAGTTGCAGGTCAAGAGTTCGAGCAGGGCCTAATTTGATTTATTGCTCCTTAAATTGATCTGGCTTGCCTCGCAGTCATCCACAGTTGAAGAGTAAGCTCAGTTCCCTCCTTTTTCAGCTGGAGATGATGGGAGCAGGCAAACACTTCACTGCTCTGAAGTGCCAGCAGAAAGGCATTCAGAACTGTGGCCCACACCCTCTACAAGGACTTTTTGAATCTGTCTCAGCTTGAGTAGAGACTTTTGAACAGGCATCAGATTGTGAGGGAGTGTAGCTAACTAAAAAGCTGAAATGAAGAAAGAAGCTCAAGTGAACCCGTCTAGGGAAAAGAGGCGTCTCTTGAATGCAAAATGTTTTAAATAGAAAGCTGAGACTACTGTTTTAAAGGAAAGCAAATGGGGGTTATCGGAGGAGAATCAATTTACCTATTTTATTAAAAAAAAGTATATCTGTTTGTTCTCTTTGTTGGTGGGTAGTTAGGGGCGGGAATAAAATTTCAGGAATACCTGAAAACAAAAATTGTCAGTGCTGGAATGTTCACTAGACGTGTTTTGAGTTGCTCATACAGTCAAAGACTGCAAAAACAGTGCTAGTAGAGGGCATCTGACTTATTCAATCTTAATTTCCATCTCAGAAAAATATCACCAAAGTATCAGCAAAAATATAGCCTCAGTATCTGCTTATAGAAATGCATTGAATGAAAATGAGTACTGCTCCTCATTTTAAAAAGTGAAGCGATTTGAAAAATATACACTGATTTAAAATAGACATTTTCCATACAAACATTATCACTTTAATATTAAGTTTGCAAATACAGTCAAATCACACAGTAGCACTATCATGGAATATTTATGGCTTGTTACATCCTACTTCAGATTGCTGGGACTGAAAGCTGGCATTTACACATTCCTCTAAAATGGTGATACCCCTAGATGAGCTGATTGGAGCTTTATGTGCACAGGAATTGCTGTTTTATGAACCTGAAGACTAGAGAAGCTGAGAATGAGTCAAGTCCTTGGGAACCACAAAATCTAATATTCTGGCTTGATGCCTGTATCTTTTGCTAAGTCCTTTTAATTTTATAAAATTAATTTGGTAATTCTATTGGATATCACAGGGTTTATTTCTATTTCATAAAAACTTTCTAGCACAGAATATTTGGATTGTTGCAAAGGGCTTTGAGATGGTGTATAATTAGTCAAAATTAGTATGCATGAAAAAAACCCAGGATATATTCAACTTCTGTAAAAAGACCTTCAACTAGAATAAAAGAATCTTGTTCAGAGGCTTATATCAAGAATAAAATGTATTATTAATGCTGAGGAGTGGCTCTGTTTGACTAAGAAAATGTCATTAGAACCAAGTATTTATGACTAAATACACTTGAATAGAAAACATTCAGAGAAAACCCTTGATAGTTCATTTGTCAAAAGCTGGCTGAACTGTAGCCCTGTAATAATTATGTACTGGATATCACAGGCAGAGAAGATGGTGACCACAAACTGACTTCCTCATTCCTTCTCCTTCCTCCAGGACTGGTTTGGATTAGGTAGGCAGCTGAACCTTCCAAAGCACATATTTTCTTACCGTGCTGCTGTGACCCATCTCCAGGTATTTCTTGCTTAGATTCCCAGGAAATGCTTTTTTCTTTTTTTTTTTTTTTTTTTTTTTTTTTTTTTTTTTTTTTTTTTAGTGCCTGGACTTAGATGCCTCCCAAGTCCCCCTGCACACGTGCCCATGCACACACGCAAATGAACGGAGAGAGAAGAAACCTATACACTGAAAAATACCCAGGCAAGGGGGAATGCTGAACATAATCCAAGAACTCTCTGGTTCCTTGTCCTGAACAACAGATATTCTGTATCTCCTAATATTAACAAACAAAAGACTTTTTCCCACGCCATTATATATTTACATTAGCCTACTGTTTGAGCTTGGCATGTTGGCTTCCTAAGAGTATTTGATCCCAGATGCAGCTCTGTGCCAGATCTGCTGGAACAAAATGCAGTGGGTGGACAAACCTGTCCTGCTGCATTGCTTCTATCCTTTTAAAAACAGAAAGCATTTCTCTGACTCATTACTGTAAATGTACTAGCAGAGCATACCAGTGATGATTTTCTGACTGAAAGTGCCTGCATCTGCTCAAAAGGTTAACACGGGTGCAAAGTAACTGTGTTATCATGACATTTGTTGAGATCAGCCAGGGGCAAATATTAGGTAGCTTATCTTTTAAAGAAAGAGATAAGGAAGAAGAGTTGTGAGGTGCTTGCCAATAAACTCATATTCATCACAACCGAGACTCCAGTGCATTGCAGTAACCACGGTGGGTGGGGCTGGTAATTAGATCCCTGGATGGAAAACCAGGATTTCTGAGTTGTAGCCCTAACTCTTGCTTTTGCTAGGGCCTTTGGCAGGTGATTTAGAGCTAAATTAGGCTGCCTTCTTTTTCCCAGTAGCTGAAGGAAGGGAGGTTTCATACATCTCCACTTTCCCTAACTGCAAAATTAGAGCTTTTTTTTTTTTTTGCTTTTCTTTTGTATCTAAAAACAGAAAGACCGACAAATGAAAGAAAGAAGTGTTGTCTTGTGTTATCATGGTGCTGCTGACAGAGCCCATCTGCAAGGAAATGTGGAAAACTGGTATCCCTCTATTCCAATAAGAGTCCATCACAAAATCCACTCTGCTTGAGAAAGCAAAAGTTGAGGGAGGATCTTAAAAATATCACCCTGAATATCTGCAATGTGTATTTTTCAAATACAGACACATCTACCTATATATTTTTAGTACATTTACATGTACTTGTATGTGTATGATGTGTGCACATACTACTCTTTTTATTTGGAATATATGATGCAATTTGAGACTGCTCTTTTCCCTCTCTCTCAGTAGGTTAGTGTTTTTTCAGTAGCTATGTATACATTTCTTTAAAGGACGTAATACTTACCCCAGAAAGGTGCTGAGACAAGTAACCATATTTTGTGTGATGGTTGGCAATACTGAGAATTCATAACTGTTTAATTTCACTGCCTTTTTAACAAGCCTAACCTGTAGGCTGCACTTGGCTCCAATGCCAGAGTGTAATCCATGCAGGTAATGGGGATGCAGCTGCTGCGAGAGCCTTTTGGTGTAGCCTGATATGCTCAAAACCAGCATGTTGGAACACACTCTGATGAAAAAAACAAGAGTGCATTGCAGTGCACACCCGTTAGGTTCCTTTACAACCAATATCATCATAATTCTAAACATTCACCCTTTGGATTAAAGTTGTCTGCACAGCACAAATTTTAAGAGGACATCAAAATCATAAATAAGACACTTCATAGGAAACTGCTTCATCAAATCACTGGGTAATGATCCTGCTTTTATGGTTCTCTTTGAAATAATTTCTGCAGGGAAATGGTTCATGCATAAAATTAGAGTAAGAAATTGGTTGGGAGAGATGAGAACAAGGTGGCAATAGAAAGGAAAAGCAAGGCCAATTTCACAGACATGAATAGAATATCTATTCCACAATGTGTAAAATAATAAAGCTTGCAGTTTAAAAAAAAAAAAATCTAAAGAAAATACAATTAGTGTCCAAGAGCAGCTGAGGCAAATAGAGGAGGGGAAATGGGAGTTCATTCACACAACACATTTTTTTGACACTTAATTTCAGCAGATAAATTATCCTGCTGTCTCCCTGGGGTTTTTCTCAGGTTGAGAATGAGGAGAGGGACTGTCTAATTCTCCCCCCTACCCCCTCCCATGAAAGTTCTCTCTCCCTATTGTGGAAGGAGTCTAGAGAGGCTGTCAGCTCACTTAGCCCCTGTCTTTTAGTCTTTTAAGCTGGGTGGTGTGAATAGTCTTCAAAATGCCTTTGGGTTTCCCTTTACCCAAAGATTGGGGGAATGCTCCTTTTCATTTGCAGCCACAGGAATCAAACAATAAGATCAAAATCTTGTAATCTCCTTGGGAATTCCTTTTAGCTGCATGGGATCTAAAATGCTGGTTTTCCTCTAAATTGCTGGGCAAATGAAGGCCAGGGCTAATCATACATCTAGCCTTCCATGCAAGCATTTCCAGTGTCTGGAGCAGTGACATTTGTTTGGGCTTGCCTGTGAAATAAATGTCATTTTGAATATCTATGCACAAGTTTAGATATCATTAAACTGGTTCCTTGTTGATCTTATGGTCTGTTTGCAGGGAGAATAAGAGGACCCAGAACGAAAGTTAATTTTTTTTTTTTTTTTTTTGCCTGTCATAGTACCAGATTCTGGAAAAGGACCATCCTATCAAGTCATGACTAAAGATTTTGAATTTACAGCAATATTATTTCTTCTGCTTCAGTGCTCTGTGCAACTCAACGCAAACAACCACGTATTATGTGAAAGCCACCATCTTTATTCTTCAGCAAAGAGATTGTCTAAAACACAAATAGTTATGCTGCAGGAATGTGCAGGAAAAAAAATAAAACAACAAACTAGATTTTCTCTTTAAAAAAATGAGATACAAAATTCAAATTTGCAACTGCCTCTCCCCTGCCAGAAAATGATCCCCTACAATTTCCTAATAGCAGCTCCAAGACCAAAAGGAAAGTACTTGCCAGCCTTTGGGCATTTTTGTTCTCCAAAGAAAGAGTCTAAATGTGCAAACTTGCAGATGAGGACTTTGGATTTGAGGGGAAAAAATATTGTGGGTAAAGTTCAGCCTACAATGAGGTTTGTTTTTCATGCAGGAGGTTTATTACAATATCAGTATCAAAACCTGAAATTGCTTACAACTTCCCCTGCCCTTCCACTTTGATGTTTTTCCCTCAGACATAGTTTCAGTTGTGTATATCCTACATCTTGCTGTGGCTGTCACTCAGAGAGATGAATGTTGGGTCTGTACTGTACGACTTTCTGTACGACCTTCACTGTGGGAACTGTCATTGCAACAAAAGGGCTGCAGGATGTTTCCAGAGGAAACGAGCAGTCATTCTGTCCAATTATGAAATTTGCTATGAATGCAAATTATCTCTAGCTTTATAGAAAGCATTTTCTGTTGATCACCAGTAGTGCCTTCAGCAGTGGAAGGCATATCCAGCTATTTACATTGAAAAGCTGATGTTAGGGACAGACTTGGTTTGTTTCTTTCAGTATCACTTTTTGGTGTTATCCTTAAAATAAAAAAAGAAATCCATGGCAACATATTTGAAAGTGGCCTACTCACAACATACTTTAGATTTGTTAAAAGATTTGCAGACCTTTTGATAAGTTTCATTGACTTCCATATGTCATCCTAGAAATGAATATTTCATTCATAGATTCAGAGAATGGTTTGGGTGGTAAGGGACCTTAAATATTATCAAGTTCCTACTCCCCCTGCATGGGCAGGGACACCTCCCAATAGACCGGGTTGTTCAAAGGCCCATCCAGACTGGCCTTGAACACTTCCAGGGATGGGGCATCCACAGTTTCTCTGGGCAATCTGTTCCAGTGTCTCACCACCCTCACAGTGAAGAATTCCTTCCTAATGTCTAACCTGAATCTACCCTCTTTCAGTTTAAAGCCATTACTACTTGTCCTATCGCCACATACTCTTTTAAAAAACCTCTTCCCAACTTTCTTTTAGGCCCCCTTCAGGTACTGGAATTTCACCATCTATTGTCAGAACTTCCTGAAGCTCTATTCACTGGTTTTCCATGATGTAATTAAAAAGAAGGTTCAGTGTTTTCTTTGGCATCCATGGGTAAAATGCTGTGCATACTTATGCTGCTTTAAACCCAGGGCAACTCAGTTCATCTTAATGAAGTTATTTTGGATTTAGTTCGTGTGGAATTTGGCTTTACCTTTATCTATAGCTGAATATTTTCCCTGAGGGGCAAACACAACAAAGGTTGTACATTTTCTTTAGGTTTCATGTAAGAAGACACTACCTTCAGTATTAAGGAGGTTGCTACTATGCTGATAAAGTTAAATAATACGAAACCTTTTAAGTCCAGATGCAGGTAGGGTTTTTAGCTGTGTCTATAACTTGCTTGAATAAGCTGGAACATATGTGAGAGCTGAAGTCAGAGCCTTCAAGCCTCTCCACTATGCCTCTTATTCCATTCTGTTTGATAATCTCTTACATGAGGTTGATGTTCAAGAATCATTCTGGAGTTGGATGCCACATTTCTATCACAAAACATTTATCTCTTCATTTGAGTCAACTGAAGCCCCCAGTAGTATTAAGGTCAGTACTTGTCCCAGTTTTTCTATGCCATTCTAAGTAGATGACTTTGGACTTTAATACCAAATACAGGCACATTAATTTCTGATTTTCATGAAACACAAAAACTGTTTTGGACTTGGAATCTGCCTATCATTTACCATCCAGAGAAGCCTGTACACAAACTGCCTTTGCATAAGGCCATATTTTTTTTAGTTTGTTTTTTTTTTCCCCCTAAACAAAGAACAAACAAAAAGAAAGGGAGCTAGAAGGGGAAAAAATTTTTAATGGAAACACATTTCATCTTTTGTTTTCTGCTTGCCATAAAACAGTAACATAGTAAACAAATTGATCTTTACTCTTAAATTCTTTAATAACATACAGTATTTTGAGTTTTGTCATGGCTAAGGTATGGTTAAACCATATTGTGTTCCTGGTTGATTTCAAACCTCTATTGTCACAGGTTTTTGATATCAAACTACATTTTTAAAAATGAAAGTTGTCTGTAACCCACTTCCATTCATAGACAACTCTGTTGAAAGGTCACCTTTATGGGGGGATGTTTCAGTACATAAGTAGTAATAGTATTTTCTGACCAAAACTGCTTTTCCCTGGGACATAGCTCAAAGTCCACGCTTCTTTATGGTCAGCCCCTGCTTACTGTCCTACAGTACCTTTCTGAATGCTGCACCCCCACGAGTGAAGCTTTTACAGGATGCTTTGAAACATTATATTCTAGACAGCTAATCCAATCATTGGACTGTCAAAATGGTATTAAGGTAGATGACAGAGCTATTTGAAAAAGGCATATTAAAAAAAAAATTAAAAAAAAGAGAGAAAGTGTCACTTTGGTCCACTTTTCTGAGTGGTTGGTGTTATAATATATAACCTTTTTTTTTCTTTTTCAACGCAGTGTAGTTCACAATAATTTAAAATACTCTATAGACATTTAAACGATATACAATAATATAACTTAATTGGATTCCTCAATTGTACTTAACAAATACTATTCTAATATATTTACAGTATCTAGTACCATAAGACTGTGCATTACTGTGCTTGGGAGCTTTATTTGCTTCCTGTCAAGAATGTAGTGAAAGTACAGTATATCACTATTATTCAACAACAATACCCATGAATCAAAGGGACTTTAAATTATACGGAGTGCCTCTAGTGTTTTTGGGAGCCCTTGTTGACTTCTGTGGGGTTGCACTCTTTCACACCAAGGCTGGTATTTAGAAACCAACAGCAGCCATAACAACAGCAACAACAAAGAGCTCTTCAATTTTGGATTGCTGCATAAGAGACTCATCAAAAGGGTCTGATTTTCAGGGAGTAAGTGCTTGGGGCCAGAAAGGCAGGTCGTCATGAATGTACAAATGAAGGTCCCCAGGTGATGAGTTACTTTTGATAATACAAGATCCATAAAATATGGAGGTGATCCTGGCTCGTTCACATATCCACCATTGGAGCTGGTGGGGCAGTAGCTCCACCAGCCCCTTGCCCCAAGAGCACCACATGGCATGACAAGTGCTCCCATGTCAGGTGGGGTGGGCTCATGGCTGTGCAGCCCCTCAGTAAGAAGTAATAAAATGAAACAAAAGCTGAAACTGAAGATGCGCAGACATTAGGAGACTTTCAATCCAAATTTTCAGAAAATCAGTTAGGGACCCTTGCAACAAGCAAACATTTTTGTGATTAAATGTGCTGTGTTATAGCAAGCATATCTGGCTCTTGGGCTTAAAAACACTAGATTTTACAGTAGTAAAATAACTGAGGATTTTGTTTAAAATCTCTCATAGGGAAAAGGTGTGTGAAACGGTAATTGAGTGCTGGTGTGAAATGTAAGCTTCTTTCTTAACTTTCATTTCTTTACCAGGGAGTACGTTATTGCCAGCCTTTGAATAATGACAACACAGACTAACCCAAATTTTAGTTTTCTTATGCTCGTGAAACCACCACAGCTCACAGGTTGAAGCAACCTAGAGCTCAGCTACCACATTTTTATTAACTTCTCAGTTCATACTGAGAATAAGTTATTCAAAACTGTTGCTAATATTAACTTTCAACCACTGAAGGCAAAATGAAAAGCTTGGAAGATCCTGCCAGTGCATTTGACAGCAAAGCAAAAGCTTTGATAGTTGACATGCCTTTGTATGTCTTTGTACCCTAAAACTCACTACGAGGAGCTGAGGGCAGGTGCTCCATGCCTCAAGCCTGAGTCTAAAAAGAGTCATTCTTATTCAGGAGGCAAGCAGGAAAAGTCTTTATCAAGCATTTGTAACCACAGTTTTGCGTGATCTTTTTGCTCAGTTCTGGTAATTGCTTAAGGTCTACAGTAATTGAACTCGCTCTAATAGTGGAGTGACAACAGATCAGTAGCATTGAAGAACTTAGGGAGAACCAAATACAAAAATCATAAAGTCAGAGTTCTAATAAGTTTACATTTAGTACAGAATTAAGTCATAGCTACCCGTTAGTGCTTAGGATTTTTTGATACTATTAAAAACATAAATAATTCTTTCCAATGTTCATTCAAAGAGTTCCAGTGTTACTGGCAGCTGATGTAATTTTGTGAATGTTATTTTTTTCCAAACTGATAGCGGAGTATTTCCATCATAGATTTGTCTACCAGTTGTTTTATTTCTACCTGCTTTCTTAAAAATTTACTTGCAGCAAAAAAAAAAAAAAAAAAAAGAAAACAAAAAGAAAAAAAAGTCTTTATTTGCACAGGTCTTGGTGTTTTTGTTGTCGCAAAATTGGAGAAAGTGTCTTTTTCTTTTAAATTTCACAGGAGCTGCAATGCAATCAGCCTCTCTGATATGTATAACTTAAAACACTTACTAGGAGAACTTTACAACACCCAGACTGTAAAAAAAAAAAGTAAAAACAAAAGAGAGAGAAAGTATAATGTGGTTGTCAACATCACCTTAATCCTGTTGCCCTTGTTTCCAAAGAAGTTGCAACAGCCACCCAGCCAAAATGTACCATCCTTAGAAGTGTAAGTCATGGGGAGGGATTGGTTGTTGTGGTGTTGGTTGCGTTTTGTTTTTTGTTTTGTTGTTTGTTTGCTTTTGTTTTTTGTTTTTTTCCCAAAGAAGATTAGATGTGCAAAATGATGCTGTCGTCTTTTGTTGTACTCCACTTTCTTCACTCGTGGCGATTTGTTCTGTTCGTTTGCAAGTGATGCCATTATTTGCAGGTGAACACCTCTGTCCGCTCGCTACACGTGTTGCACTTCACAAAGCAGCACCAGTGGAATTTGCAATTGCATTGCCACACCTTGGTGTACTGGTGTGTGTTGTACCCTCTTCCACAGCACATCATGTCGCACCCATCCGCGTTGGGAGAGGTACGGTTGCAGAGTCGTCCCTGGGTACCGACGCTCCCCGTGGAAGCATCTTCCTCACAGTAGTTGGGTGACTTTTCAATATACACTAAATCCGTTTCCATGGGTTTCTGGTAGCTTTTTATCTGCTTGATCTTCAGGAAGGTTGGCTGTCTTAGTCTGCTGGCTCGTACCACCTCCACCTGCACTGCAGCATTGTATTTCTCTTTCAAAATATATCCAATCTCTCTGAATTTAGGAAGTGTGGTCCAGCAGGTCTTAGTTGTACAGGAACCTGAAACTCCATGGCACTTGCACTCCAATTTCATTCTCTCTTCCAGAACCTATGTGTACAGACATTTGCATATTGTTACTGCAGGAAAATGCTATTGCAAGCTTGCCTAAATATCAGTCTGTTTAGTTCCTATGCATATTCTTTACTGCTGGTTGAATTTTTTCAAATGCATACTCACAAATATTCCCACCTCCTAGCAGAAGGCTTGTGACAAGTTCTGCTTTTCATGGCAGGTGGTTGGAAACACATCATTTTGTCATCTTGAATTAATAGAATGCCAGGTTGGAAGGGACCTCAAGAAACATCTGGTCCAACCTTTTTAGATAATGATACAGCTTAAATGAGATGGCCCATCAGTCTGTCAAGCCAAGTCTTAAAACTGTCCAGTTTAGGGGAATCCCCATTCTGGTTCTAAGTATTGGGAATTATTTACTTTAATTAAATTTACTTTAAAAAGACACATCTTTAGAGTCAAAGTAATTAATGGGAGTCCAGCAACTTTAAAACACTTTTATTAAGCAAACAAGAAAAAAACAAGAAAAAAAAATGGTTTGAGAATGAGAATACTTAATCTTAATTGCTTCAAGTAATGTTCACAAAAATTTAACCAGGTTTATACTGGAACAATATATACTGTGTTGTTGAATAGGCATTCATGTTCACTCCATGATTAGAAATTTCACCCATACTGGCAGTGGAAATGCCAGTGTACTTGTTAGTTATTTCAGAGAGCACATTATTCCCTTTAAAAGCAGCTCTCCTTGCAGTATCCAGCCCAAATATCAAGCAAATGTTCAGCCACAAATACATTTTTGCGCCAGGGCAACAATTGTGCCACATAAGAGGAAATAAAATCCACTGGAGGGTTCTGCTAAGCTGTGAGCTAAGGAGAAGTAGGAGTATTAATTATTGCTATTTCTAGAGGAGGTTAACCTGGAGGAGATTAATCCAGCATCAGATGGCCCCTACGAAGGACCCAAAGTGATAGGTGCTTGGGCTCATGCTCTGCTCCCAACCTCCCTCCTCCATGGCAGCCAAGCCTTGCCATGGCTGGACCATGTCTCTGTCCCTGGGCATGGGTGTATTCCCAGGGGAAGGCAAGCAGATGCCCACCCACTCCATGTGCATGGTGGAGAGGAAACCAGCTTCATGAAAGTACCTCTGTTTTTCTGCCCTCATGCTACCACTTAAGCCTGACCACAATTACACCCACAGTCATCGTTAGCTCATGAAAATCAAGGCCCAAGAACAAAGCAAACTGATATTTCCCCTTTGCAATGCGATGCTAACAAAGAAATATGAGCTACCGAGCTTGTCTTAAAGCATTACTGATGCTGCAGACCATCTCCTGTAGTGGTTTCGTTGCAGATCCCAGAACATGACTGAAATGGGCAAAGGATAAAAGGGTCGAAATCTGAGTACAATGGCATAATGAAGTAGAAGGGAAGTAAAAAATGCTTACTGCTTAAGAAACTGGCCTTAAATAAAAGCTGTACAGATCTGGTTATCCCTGCAAATAGAGGGCACCCTCCTGAGTTGTTCGAGTTTCACTTAAATTGTATGTTTTGTTTTTTTTCCCAAATTTCTGGGGTTTCAATATTAAAGAGAATATTTGGTTTTGATTCCCCTTTGCCAAAATACGGTAGGAAGTACAAGACAGCTGAGCATCCTATTCAAAAATACCTTAGACCTTCTGGAACCACTGGCTTTGCCCAAGTCAAGGTCAAATTAGCATTTGAGAGGCACAAAAGGGGGTTTGCAAGAAGGTTTACTGGATTAGAGAAGAAACAACTGTAGGTAGAACTACTCTAAAAAGAAGATCAGTGAGTTTATGATGACCTGCTCTTTGTGGACAGTGGAGAAGCCACTGCTGCCCAACAAATTGTATCACCTTCCTTTCTTCTTTACAGAAAAGCAAGAAGCTAGGAAACTTGATGCCTTCTGCTGTGGCAGCTGCAGCGAGTAGAGGGATGACTTATGAAACACTGCAGGGTCTCTCAGGGTTTGATCCCTCTCTCTCTACATGCCTGTGTAGATGGATCTTTTTTTTTAAAAAAAGAACCCCAAACAAGATTCTGATCTTGTTCCATAAATCTCTCTTAAAATATCGATGTTTAGATGCACATGCATGTAGACGTAGAAACTTACATGTATATAGACACACATATAGGTATATATACACAAATTAGGTATTTTTTGCTTGATATTGCTGAAATAATTTGATACATTTTTAACTAGCCCATTTCTACAGCTCTCTCTTTTAACCACAGATCAATGAAAAGTTGCTGCCACAAATACTGCAGCAAAATTCATGACAAAATGCAGATGGAGATGGCCTTGTCTGCACATTCACTACAAGGCACTATAGGATCTAAGAATTTCCAGGAAAGCATTACCAATGGGATGAATCTGCTCCTCTTCTTCCCAGGTAGTAAATCTTGGTGAAGAGCAGGCTTGTGATTTAGAAAGCGGTTTTTTTCAGGCCCTGCAAGTGATTGTGATGTCTATTTTTGATTGAAAAAGTCAAGTCAGTAACTTGTTTAGAGTGGCAGGAGGTAGAGCTTGTTGAGGTTTCTTATTCTTGATGAGGCTCAATGCTCTGGACACTGTCCCAGGCAGCCTCCATCTCTGTCATTGATGTGCTTTCCTGATACAACAGAAAGTGACATTGTTCCTGAAGGACAAAGATCTCACCCATTCTGATGTCCTAGGTGATACCTTTGTATATATATATTTATATTTGTATGTGTGTGTGTATATATATGTTTGCCTTTGTGTATGTGTTTGGTTGAGCTGCTGCCATTTATATACATCCCTGCCTGCCACCTTCTGTAATATAATCTTCTTCAGTAGCTTTTTATCCTAAGTCCTGATTTCTTTTCTTTCTGTATTTTTTTTAGTTGCCTGTCTGAAGATACAGTTTCTCGAGTCATTTTGCTGTGCAGAAATCTGATTTCACTGCTGTATTTTTCCAACGTTTCCCACTGTTTATGATGGTGGAAGAACTTGCAAATGCAAGCCACACAGGCTCAAAAAAGCAGAAGTTTTAAAAAATATTAATTCATGATCCTGAAGCCAATCTCACAGGTTTTTTTTATTTTTTTGGAGGATTCTCTCATGAATTTGGAATGCTTGGGGTTACTACACTGAATGCAGGCCCAATCATCAGGTAGTTAAATTCCTGAATGCTATAATTTGTGTGCCCACAGTCAGCTGTGGGTACAGAATTGTGCCCAAAAACTTGGAGGTCAGGGAATACAAGGCCCAAACTAAGCAGATTCTAAGCAAGATTATTTTTTCCACCCAGATGCTGCGGAGCACTTGGCTTTGCTGAGAAGGCAGCACGCTCTGGCTTCCCCAGAGGTCTGTCTGTCTGCCTGGTATCTCAAGCAGCTTCCCATTTGCCATCAAGGTGCCACTAGACCTGGCAAGGGTGGCAGGATTTGACCCTGTTTGCTCGATGCTGTGGATGAAGAGCAATTGAGGTTTTTTCTTCCTAAATGTCCCTTCAGCTCAGTCTTCCTAGCAAAATTCCCATCAAAGCTCTGACCCTGAGCCTTATTTACTCAAATCTAATACCCTATGCCAAACTAGGTGCTTGATTAAAGACTGAAAATCATTAGCCCATACGACCCACTCTCTCAACAGTTTCATTTGTCATATGTCAGTGCCTCCTATCTAATCTTGAACAGTTTACAGCAAGATCTACCTCCCGGAGCAAATTCCCATCGTTGGACTGTGCTGCCTCAGACTAATCGTAGGAACATTCCTTAGGTCTCTTTTCCACATACGGACCCACTCCCACCCCAGTATCCTCTTGCCAAGTAAAATTCTCTAACTACTGCTACTTTGTTAAATGAATTGTGAAATACAATGTTAAAGCTTTCTTATCCCACATATTTTTATACCTATATAAATCACACACCGAAAATGCAATCTGAGGGCTGTCTGCTGACAGTTAAGTAGGAAAGGACTTGCAAAACCTGAAGTAAAACTAAATGATATGCACGAAAAGAAATTCATTTTTTCAAGTTCCATATCTCGACCCAACTGCATAACATCAGATACAGTTTCTGAACATATTAAAAACCCTATCTGGATAAAATATGTAAAAACAATAGTAACATTTTGTGTGTGTTTGTTTTGGCTCGCCTTTTCTGGTTTGTGTTTTCCTTAGTGGAAATGCACATTTTTGGACCAGATGTTAAATGTAACAAAATCCATGTTACTTTTTGACTGCAGTATCAAAAAGAAATAGACGACTTTAGAGTTTTCCCCCATCAAATATGCAAGTGATCAACTTTTGGGTAATACCAGTACCAAAAGAGATGGATCCTGGTCACCTCATGTCACCACTCCTTTGATACTTGAACTGCTGCAGCCACAAGAGCCCATGGCTTGCTGGTGGTGTGTGGGCACTGGCTAACCCAGTGCAGCCTGGGGTCCACCACTGAAGCCAAAATGCTGATCTCATGGACCCATCTGGGACAATTAAGTTGGGTTTGTTTTTGAAGTCAGATAGCCAGGGGTATAACTAATATTAGTAGGGAACAATGTAGCTACTCTGATACAAATGTCCTGAAAATATTCTTCATTAACAGCAGATCACAGAGCCCAAAACTGAACAGTTCAAGCCATGTCTCCTCAGCTTGTTTCCAGCCCTGTGAAGAGAAGACATGGAGCAAACAGAAGAGGAATATAGGTGCTTCAGGTGCATATTTTTATCCCTGCTCCATTGAGCACCAAAACAGTATTTATACCCTGTGGGATGGAAGATGAGGAACTGAATTACTGTGCTTACTCCCTCTCTTTTCACTTCCCTGTTTTTCTTACTGCTTAGTTCGATGGGAGCAGGGAGCCACTGCTCTGCAGTGGGTAATATCCAGCTACAGCATGAGATGGCTTTCCCCTGGCACTGGCCACAGCTCAGCAAGACTCTCTGGGGACACCCTGACACACCGAGAGGAATCAGTTTATTTCTTCCTGCCCTTCACCTGCCTCCCTAGGTAAGGCACCCACTCCCATAGTATCCCCACTGAATGAATGAAAAACCTTAGGAAGCCCATTGCTCTCTTTACCCAGCTTCTCCTGGCTATCAGGAAAATAAGGGATTTTGAGACTTGCTGCCTATCAGATGAAACTCCTTACTGTAATGAAAATGGGCTCGTCTCTGCCTTCCAGAAGAAGAGAAAATAGCTTCCAAGTTTAAGCAAAAACTTGCTGCAATTGGTTAATGCTTTCTGAAATTTGTCTTTACATTGAAAAGTTGTAAAAAGCAACAGTCTTGAGAATCAGCTTTGAAGTCATCCCCAAACTGAGTGCAATTGATTGCATTTCCATTTTCTATGGAACTTGCTGTCAAGCTGAAAGGTAAAATTTTTAATATAATCTTATAAGGATGAAAACATTTCATTACTGTTTTTATTCAGTCAAGGAATATGGACATGTCAGCTTGGGGAGGTTTGCAGTAGTATTTTACTAGATGGATATCTATCTTGCATTCATTGCATGGTGTGCATGGGCATGCATGTTTCTAGAAAGAAAAGAAAAAACATTTAGCAAATCCTAAAATATTTGGCTATTTCCCCCCTCTAATTTTAAAGCAAAATGTTCAAAAGTAGGATAGTACCAGATGTAGCTTCTGGCAGTCAGTGTTAAGGGTGTGTTTCTGGAAGAAAAAAATAGGCTAGTAAATCCAGCCCAACTGGAAGCAGGAGAACTATCCTCATGAGATTTTGAGCCAAAGCTTGCATATTCAGGACATATGGATAAGCACTACTTATCCATCCAACCCACCCAAGCTGTAACACCAAACTTTTTGAAATTGGATTTATATCTGTCTGCAAATCAACTTAAGTGGGAAAGCAAAAAGTATACCATCAGGCACAACTATTGGAAGCTTTTTCTTTCATGAGCGTTCTTGCAAGGGATGTACAGTGAAATAGTTTGTCTCTTTTAGAGAAAGAAAGTCTCAAGAAATGGTGGACTTGGGGGTGCAAAACCTAGAAAGTTGCATTATTCAGATCGCTGAAATTACTTAGGAAACAAAGTCACATTCTGAAGAACATTTTAAACTTATAGGAGCATAAAATTAGTTCAGCCTCCACTGAAACTTTGGGACATTTAATCCAGTCTTTTTCTAGGGATTGCTTCTAATTCTTCAGTCCTGTTATGTGACAGGACTGCCCAGTGATAATGAGGGCAGTTTGCTACTTACTAGAGCATGCTGTGTGTGCATCTTGTGAAAGTGAACTTATTCATTTAAATGTTTCCTGTGGGGCAAACTGAGCTAACACTTTCTGACGTGTTTTATGAACAGACAACACATAAGAGTGTTGTATAATTATCCATAATCACACAGACACACACCCACCTTATATGCATCTGAGTATGTGTGTGTATATATATAATGAATGGTGACTAACAAATCGCCTTATTAGCTGTTCTACCGCTAAAGCACATCAGCAAAAAACTCTTCCCAGTACCACAGTGCTGTGGCGCCAAGAACTGTGAGAACGAGCCATGGCTTAGATGGAAATGTTGTCCCAAGTAATTGAATAATCTCTCCTGAAGAGAGTCTGATTTTTTTTTTCTTTTTTTTCTTTTCGTCCCCACTCTCTTATTGTTTCAAATGTAAAATAAGATGTTGTCATCTCCTCGGCATTCAAAAAACCCCAACAACAAAAAGCCCATCGACAGAGGAATAAATATTGGGATGGTACGAGGCTGAGTTTCTGGCAGTCGGTCTGGTGGGTGTGTTTCTGGAAGAGAAAAATAGGCCAGCTTTTTCTCCACATAACCACAGTCATTGTCTATCGTAAGAGCCTAATTGATTGATAAACTGTCTTTTCTCCTTTTTGGTAAAGCTGTGATCTGCTACCAATTTGTCAGCTTGTTCTTTTCGCTCCCCCCCTTAAAAACAAACAAGCAGAAAAACCCATATTTATAACTGAGATTCCCCATGAGAGATGGTCATTGTTTTGAAGCTTTCAACAAAAAGTTAAAATTAATGGCATGCTTTCCCAGATGTTACTCTTTCTAAGTTCATTTGTCCCAGAATAAAGATACTTGTTTCTAAAAATACATGGTAGAAAGCTGTCTCATAAAACAGCATCAAAGCTTACTTGGTTTTGTTGGTATTTAATTTTTCATTATTCTATCAAAGTTTTGCCCACAGATCTCTGTAATCACTCAGATTTGCAACCAGCCATTCTTTCAGAAACATTTGCATTAGACTTACACTGGTCTTCCTTTGTGGGTTTGTTTTCATGTACCACACTTGCACTTTCCCTCCTGATGCGTAGCGGCCATTTCAAAACTGATGGGGAAATTAGTTACTACACTCTTTTACCCAGCACAGTGTCCTTTTGCCCCAAAGAGTAAATCTTCCATCAGCCTCATGTCATCAGGAACCACTCAGCTTTTATTCCTACCAAATGGCACCAGTGTCAAGGTTATTATTTTGGTGATATTCATTACAATTTTATGGGAAACTTCTGGTGCAAGTCATTACAAATTTATTACAAACTTCACAGATTTGCTCAGAAATGCAATTACTCTTAGAAATGTGATGCAGAGCAATTAGGTAATGCACTGTGGGGCAATTAGGGGCTTCATTCTTTTTGGAGTTATCAAAGATTCCCTGAAAAGCCTAAATATAATATTGTTTTTCATGGAGGTACTTCATCACCGTGTTGTGCTGAGCACCTCAGGCCCAGACTTAAGTTAAAGAGCCCACAGAACTATTTCCCCTCTCCTCTTCTCTTTGCAAAGTTTGTACTATTATTTATAGACCGTGCTGTTTTTTCTTCAAAGTTAAATTCCTCAGGGCTCTATTTTTAACAACAGTGAAATACCATCAGGCCAGCTTTTGAGAACATCCCTACGAGGGGAAAACATTATAGTCACTGCTATAGTTAGAAATACTTCACACACATCTGGGACAAGTGATGGGAGAGATGGAGGATGGGCAAGTTACTACCTCAGGACATCAAAAAAGCCCATGTGATGGTATAAGAGAGCATCCAAATTACTCTGGGGGCAAGACATCTGGTTAGAGTCTAGGATAATGATCCTAGGAATGATCTTCTGGGCATCTCCTAGAGGTCTAGTGAGGTCATCAAGGCCCTTCCACTGACTTCAGATCAAGTTGGAAATAACTGTAGGTAGGGTTGGGAGCTCTTTGCATCCTTTTTTCTTCTTTTTTTTTTTTCTGTATTAGGAGGCTCTGGGATTTAAAGAGAAGACTAAAATGAAGAGAGCACACTTATTGGCTAAACATTGTTGTTCTCACCTAACTCAAAAAGCCGTTTCAGTATGAGCTGAGCCTGGAGAGAATAAGAACTGTGAGCAGTGCCATTGTTGATGCAAACATGGGGGGGTTAAGTGAAAGTGCTGTGAAATTTAAATCATTGGGAAATATACCAACGTTCATATAACCAAGTGGTGGGAATTTTTTTTTCCCCTGTCATAGTTTTGATAAGATTGAACTGTAACTAAAAAACATTAACGGTTGGCAGAATCTCTGTAGAAAGCTAAAAAACTTCTCATCTTGTCACTCCCACTCTAAGATCTTAAGGATTATTAGAAGACTTAGCAGAGAACAGAGAGGCTAAAAAAAAAAAATGTAAAAAACCTGAGTTGCCTGTGGTCTCCTTCTTACCTTTATTCAGAAAAATATCTGTACTTTGGTCCTTAATAAAAGTAGTCATGAACCAGAAACTTGGCTTCAAATTGTTTCCAAACGTAAAGATATGGAGATCAGCAGGATGGTACTGACAGAATCTTACTCAGAAAAGTACAAGCTTTGTTGTGAGATTTTTGGAAGAGAAAAGGAGGAAGGTGGTGGTTCAGCATCATGCTTCAGCAAGTGTCCAGAGATAGCTGCAGTTATTTCTGACTTGAGTGTGAATAAGGACCAGGTGAAGTATATTAGAATGACATGTAAGAAAAATCTCCTGGTTTCTAATTTTTTTTAGGCTCACAATCCAATCCAAGTTTACTCAGGATCCCTAAAACTGCCAAATTTCAGGGGAACATGGGTCAGCTTAAGTTAGTCTGGATTCTCAGAAGGGACTAAGAATTTGCATTGAAATTGCACAAAACTCTGTAGCTGCTTTTATAGCAGTCTGACCCAGAAAACAAAGAAAACATATCCTAGTTTCCAGAATTTTGTTCTAGCCTTAAGTTTTGATCAGTCTCAAAATCAGAAAGTCTAATTTATACAAAAAGCAGATGATCTCAGACAAACCAAAATCACCAGGTATTATATCCTGTGCAAATTTGTATACTCCTTTGATGGGAGTGTATCTAATAGCACCAACATTATTTCTATACATGGTCCCTAAACCATCTTTTATATGAGTGCATTCCTTGGAATTTGATTTATTATACTTAAAAACAAAACCCCTTACCTAATCCTTTCAGTTGTCCTTAGCTTTTGAGGGTGATATGACCCATTAACGATTATAATTAATAGATAAATACTGAAAAATGCCACCAACAAGGAAGTGAGTAAATTAAAAAATACTATTTATAAAAAAACTGTAGTTGAGGAAAAAAAATGCTGTCAATATTTACAAGCTTTTCCACTTCTGTCTTATAAATATTAAAATCGATATTATAATTTGTTTTTTCAAGAACATTTGCAAAAATTTAAGTTCTTAGGAATGTAAATGAAATTCAGGAATGCTGCTACTAGAAATATCTGTAAAAACACAGATTTCTTTGGTTTGCTTATGTCCCCCCTGCTTGTGAAATTCTGATGAAGAGTAAAAATATACTTAATAAGAATCAGCATTGTGGTCTAGTGGTAACTGGACTCTATTTAGAACTTGAGGACCTGGGATCAGTATTTATCTCAAATATTCTGTCCTCAGGTGAGGAACTTCACTATTCTCTGTCTATGCATCTGTTTTTGCTCTTTTGCCCTTCTTTCACATCTAGCCTGTGACATGTTCAAAAGAAGACATGCATCACCATCTCTGTGGGGGTGTCACAGTGCCCACCACAGCAGGTTACCTATTTAAAAAGGGATGATAAATACATCTCACAGTAATAAACACCTTCTTGCAAGTTTGACATGTGGCTTCCAGCTTCTTTTGCTTCCAAACACAAGGTGAAACACCCAGGCCAAGAGAAGTAATCAGTCCTAGAGCTGATCTTCAAAGCTGCTGGTTTTCCAAGAGCAGCTCAAGGTGAGTGCTCTTACACCTGTGTCAGCAAGTTTGGAGGAAAAAAAAATGTGCCACTCTTATGAATGCTTTTCTGCCTGGCTCTTGAGTCAGCTGGAAACCTCAGTAACAAGTATTAGTCAAGTATCAATTCTGTTTCCACACTTCAGATTATGCCCCCCTAATGGGTCTCTTTCACCATATTGAATTTATATAGTACTTTCATCCCAATGGATAACTCCCTACACACCACCTCCAGCTTCAGCACTCAGCCAGCAGCAGTCCCTGAGAGGTGTTATTGCATGGACTGGGTGTTAATAAGCATTATCCAGTGGGATAATTGTACTGCTTCTCTCAACACCAGTTCAACCATCTCTGCCCACCTCAGCAGCTAGTGCTTGATGTAGAACTGAAAGCACACACTGTTTTAGAGAAAAATTCAGTCTAACTTTGGCAGGGTAGGTGTGGAGGAATGCTATACTGGAGTCTCCTAAAAACACTGGAGGGTAGAAGCAGAATTTTTTTACCTGGGTGGAAACACTTTGATGGGTATAGTAAGATTTCTACTGAGTAGGTACATATGTATAAAGATTTTATTTTTTAAAGGGCAAGCTTTGAGAGCTATGAAGAGTGTTAGTCAATGCACATAAATAGCACAGCTCTATCATACTCTTTGTTTTCTTTACAAGTGACTCATCCATGGCCACAGGTATGAAACTGTTCTTCCAAAGTGACACTTGGGCAGATGTTTGTGGCCCACCAGTGAGAAATGGACAATTGCACCTTTGCTATGAAGAGTGTATTTCATTAGAGCTGTGGTCAAATAATTGTTTTGGTTTGGGATGGAATAAATAGCTGCAAGTGCTGTTTGGGGGTTCAGCCATGCAGACAGTCAGTCTGGTCCCATCACAAGGCCTGACACCTCTGGCTAGATTTTTGCACAGGAGATGAAAAGCAAAGATTTACTGTTATGCCAAACAGCTTCAGCAAAGGCCTCTCTATCATCAGTGGGACTGGAGAGAAGGCTTAGGAAGCTGGAGGAGTATCTATAGTACACGGCCAGCTTTGAATAAAAGGAAGCAGTAAAAAAATGGAAACATTAGATGCCATCAGTTAACTGGATCTGGGTGTGAAGTGACAGCAGAGAGAGGGATAAGTTCTTGGGGAACACCTCCTGCCACCAAGCCAGCCTCCCCCCTTCCTCCAGCACACACATTTCCCCATCCCTCATCCTTTCTGGAATACCTTTCTTCCAGCCTCATTGTTGTGCAAGTTCATCAGCCTCCGTGCATTCTTTTTGATTTCTCGGGCATCAACAAACCTCCGGGAGAACTCAATGCCGTATCTGATATCCGCAGAGCAGCCTCCCCACTTCCAGCCCTCCTCCTGGTTGTAGTAGCCCTGTTTCTCTCGGTCACAGCCACAATTGCTGAGGTTGCCCTGGCTGCAGGCGGCCGTGACAGCGTGTGCAACCCCCGCAGCAGTAATGGCATAGGTGAAGGCAGCCTCCCTGCTTCCTGTGGAGAGAAGCCAAAAGCTGATGGGTCGGCAGAAAGGCAGCACTTACTTACTCAAGAAAGTACACACATGATCTACAGCAACAGTGTCAGGCAGAAATGCAAGGAAGGCATTGCTTCTAGTGGGTAATTCTTACAGAATTATATATGTATTTAAAATGCTTAGCTCAGCTGGGGCTTGTTACCTCAGGTAAGCACCAGCCATATGACAGTCCCCTCTAATCCCCTTCACCAGAAGACAATTTGAGTCTGGGCAGTGGTGAGGTGAGGCAACACAATTTGCTTTCACACTGTCTAGTCATGTTCACAAGCTGAGCTTCATCTCAGAGGAATAATAAACACTGGCTATTGGAAAACAATAGCTATCTCTAACCACTGGCACTGCAAGAAAAAAGAGAAATGTTCAGACTACGTAAGAAATACCAGACCCTTTCAGATGTGCAAGAGCTAGGACAGAAATGGGAAAGATTATAATCCAACTTTATAAATTCTCCAGTTGCACCCACTAGTGATCCTGAACTTAAAATATTACAAAAGAGGCCTGTCAAGGCAAGATCTATGTAGGTTTCTGGTTTTTTTCAATATTTCAAGGTAAAGTAGAGGCTACTTCTTCCCCTTGCTGACATCTCTTGCATAATAGTTTCTCTGGAATCACCCTTTTCCACCCCTTCTCTGTCTCCACCCTACACATTAGCTTGGCTTTGGAACATATAGGGAGCATGGAAACACTGTGGCAACATTAAAGAATCACAGAATAATTAGGCTGGAAAAGATGTCTAAGGTCATCAAGTCCAGCCTATGACCTAGCACCACCACACTGGTTATACCACTGAGTGCCACATCCACTCTCTCCTTAAACACCTCCAGGGACGGTGACTCCACCACTTCCCTGGGGAGTCCATTCCAATACCTGATCACCCTCTCCATCAGGAAGTGCTTCCTGATATCCAACGTAAGCCTCCCCTGGCACAGCTTCAGTCCATTATTTATTCTTCAAAACAAATGAGATACCATCATGGAACAATAGATTTGTTTATTTAAAAAAGTATTTTTAGAAGAAAGTCCTTTTTTTTTTTTTTTTCATTATGATACCCCTTGTTGCCAAGGTTGCTCATTCCCAGTTCCAAGTTATAGCTGTTGATATTGAGTATATGAAAAGAGGCAAATAAACTCCCTTTCTTTACTAGATACAGGTTGGCTGAGTTTTCTGTGGGATGCACATAAGTAAGGAGATAAAAAGGTAGGACATTCAAAAGGGATGCTATAGCCAATTCCTGCTGTTTTGGGATACTGCACTCTCTCATTGATGTATTGTAGAGATGTATCATGGTCCTTGCTGTTTTATTGTTCATATTTATATTTCCCTACAAGTTGCCTTCTCAGCACTATCATAATTTTCTTCTGTGTGTTTATCTGGTGAAAACCAGACAAACTTGTAATACTGCAGCCAAAGAATAACTGCAATGAATTTGCAGAAAGTAGCTGAAAAGCTTTAATGACCACACACAGAACTTTGAGGTCATTAATGGATTTGGGAAGGACAGGGAGAAAAAAAAAAAAAGGTTTCCAGAGGAGAAAAAAATCCCCAAAAGCTCAAAAGCTATTTTTATTTTTTTTTATTTTAAAATTCACAGATATCATAACTACTCTGGAATGACCAGTGTTCCATATGGAGATTTTTATGGTTTATATTCACGGCTGTCTTATTTTCATGGCTATCTTCCTGAAAGGTTATACCTCTGCCAGACACAAGGAAGATCCTACAAGAAATAATCATAAGCTGTTTTTTTGGTACCATTTATGTTTCTCCAAAGCAATAGAAAGGAATATAAGGTAAGAGAAAAATAAAATGCTGCTGTGCTCTTCAAGTACCGAGAAGGTTAAACTGAGTTGTGCATTGACTACACTGTGCATTAGAAGGACTGACTTTGCTTTCAGACACAGAAGTGTTTTGTTGGGATGTACGATGTGTGTAGTCTGGTTCAGTGGTTCCCAAATCGTGGTCTGCAGAACACTGGTGGTCCAGGAGGCTACAGTAAAGGGTTCACAGCTAATCTGCAGAGCCATATTAAATACTGTTTTTAATAGTGTTTTCAATTAAAAGTTTGATGATAACGATGTCTGGTGGTCTGCAATAAATTCTGAGGGTTGATAGCCATCCAAAAAAGTCTGAGAACCTCTCTTCTAGTTCCTAGTGTGTTCTCTAAAAATGCATATTGATATTCACTCCTCTCTTCACCCTCCAGCTGCAGTCAAAACCGAGATCTATGTTTTAAAAGGTATCCTGTTGACTTGAACAATTTTTTTCTTCATCTTCTTTCAAAACAATCTATTCTTAATATAAAAATTGAAAGATTGGAAGTATGCGATATGTGAGAAACTACATATATAGACACATTCTTCTTCCTCTTCAGGTTGAGAGTAAATGAGAGTGCAAATCAGATCCAGGAAATTTTTTAGTTCAAACACCTTGGAAACACATGTAGAAATGCTTATTAACAAACAGAAACATACTCCTGTCAGGGAACAAAGCAGCTGTGAGCTACATTCAAGTAGATTTACTCAGAGATTAACCAGAGAGAGCTTACGTTTTATATTTAAGCTCAATGTATTCCACATGTATCCAGAGTAGAAGATAAGCAAGTTTATCATGGCCACTGCATCTCTGTCTTGTCTGTGAGTTTTCACACAGCACTTCCCTTGATCAGTTTTGTAAAACTAAAGAATATCCTGTCTTTATCTGCCTTTTGCTTCCATTATACTGCTGATTACTTTCAGGAACAGAGGAACATATCTTTCCTTCACCCACTTGAGAGTTGTAGCAGAGAGGGAATTATCTCAACTCAAAGGATAATACCAAATGGAAACCATATTGAATCTCTAGAGAGATTATTCTTCTATTTGAATGCAGCTCTAGAGCAGTCTGAATGATGCTCTGTTTGAATGAAGCATAGGAAGAGCCCAGAAAAAAAATCTGACTTGAAAATCAGATCCCTTTTGCAAGTTAAGTTGACCTGCTAGGAATTAAGCTTTTGGGGATGGGCATGGGGTTTTTTTGTTTGTTTTTTAGCTAGAGGATGTCCAAAACTTCCTTTGAACTTCAGTGTTAGCATTACCTCAGCAGTTCTCTAAAGTCCTAGGATCAGTAGAATCTATCACAAATTGCTGATGGGGGAGGGAAGGGAACCTCTGTGCTCAAATAATGTGTCTGCTGTACACAAAGCTTTCCATTAGCATGTCGTCACTTGGAATCAGTTCTGAGCAAGCCTTTGTTAGGCAGCTAAAAATATTTAAGTAATGATTGCTGTGATACCCGAATGAAGAACAATAATGTCATTTTATGGAATTTTCTGAGATTTCAAAAATATTCTTGTTCTGCAACAAACCAGAGAGGTCTTTCCAGAGACATTCGTGAAATGCGGGAAGATTATAAATAGCAGATTTGACACAATGTTGAAGCCAGATTTTTCTGTTTCCAGTGCTTATCCTGGTCACTTAATTATTTGGCATTATATATTCTCACTATCTGTGTCTCAGAAGAAAAATTTTGGTTGATTTTTAATGTTTTCTGACACGTAGGCAGAATAATTCTGTCACAATATTATTTTAGTGGAAAAGAAACTTCTTGGTGTGACTCTTGGATTCATCCATTTCCCTCTTAACATTGCCTGCCTGGGTGTCAAAGAAGACAGTTCTGATTTAATGCCCAAAACACAGAATGAATGTTTTAATGACTAATATAAGTGTTAATCTATCTGCTCTAATAACAGTTTGACTTGGTAGCTCCAGGAGACCACCATCACTACTAACTGAAACTAAGCCTTTTCCCTTTGGTGGAAGTGCTGAAGGTCACTGCTTGTGATCTGCCAGGCCATGAGAGAAGTCTGGCCTGTTGTCTGCTGATCTGAGTTGCTGCCATTTGCTTGAGTTCATTTGTAAAAGTGCTCTGATACCTAGCAGTGCAGGAGTTGCTGCTCAAACAAACAGATACTGCCTGCATTGCTTCCTAAAATGAGGGATTTTTTGGCAGACAGGGTGAAAGGAGCCTTTTATCTGTTGTCGAAGTTGTGAAGCAACCTATACTTTACTTCTAATTTAGATGTCACCTGTGCCTAAGTTTTGGACTATTTACTGAGTACACAACTTATTATGGTCTGATGTGGAAACTACTACAAGTTCCACAATGGCTATAGGAACTTGTAGGAACTGCTAATAGGAACTACTACTTATAGGAACTTGTAGGAACTACTCCATAATATGCATATATTCAGCAGTGTATTTTCATCAGGAACCACAATCAGCTGAGAATCATATGCACTAAATATGTTTTGAACATTGAGCTGTGAGTGCAGGGTTAAAGACCTAACTGTTTTACAGTTATTAGCAAGACATCTATTTTTCTAATTAACTATCTGAGAATATTGCTATTTCACCCATCATTCCGAAATGTCTTGAGTCAGCAGCTAGATGAATGACTGCCACTGTCAGTGGCAGCTATTACAATAGCTATGTCAGCTATTACAACTGCAGTTTCACTTGAAATGTGAAACTATAGAATATACACTGTTTATCCTGTCATTTGCTAAATCTTGGATCAACAATGACAGAAGAAAATACTACACACTGCTGTTAAACAAAACAAATTCCCCATGTACTTCCACAAGACACCAGATTGATTATATGACACAATACAACATATGCAGTGGTAAGAAGAAATGAACCATGGCAGAAGTTTGATTTTTTTTTGCCAAACTCCTCCTTTTCAACAAGTCATCTTTTGCAAGTGAAAGCTGAGGCCACATTGAGTCATTGTTTATAGGCAAAACACAATAGATACATCTGGGTGAGCAAACTAAAACTCAGACGACAGCACCCTAAGTGGGGTTGGATGCAGACTTTAACAGAAAAGTTTAGTTCCTTTGTAATTTAGTATTTTATTCAACACACTCATTACCAGTTCTCCAGAAAATACTACAGACTCTTCTGTTTGGGTTCAACCCAAGGGCAATCCAAATCAGTGAGCATTTTCTCACCGTCTGGAGCAGATCTTTCCTCTAATTGCATTTTCAGTGTAATTCATTTTGGGCTCTTTGGTTTATTATCTGAAAGCAGGGACTGGTTTAATTTCTCTATCCCTCTAATTTATTATACCTGTGGCTGCCTGTCAGAACTACAGACTACTGAACATTGTACAAGCAGAAAAAACACTGCAGAAAGGTAAGGCTGGCAGGTACCTCAGGAGGGTCCCTAGTCCATGCCTCAACCCTAACAGAGGCCACTAACACAGGTGTCCACAGCAACAGCTTTTTATTTACCCTGTTCTTAAAGATCTCCAGTGCTGGGGTTTCCACAATCTATTCCAGTGCCTCAGTACCCCTACTGGTACACATCTTACTAATATTAACCTGAAACTGTCTTTCTGAACACAAACCCACTGCTTCTTTCTCGACAGGTGCTAAGAACTGATTACTCCCTTCTCCTAGCAGAAGCCTTTAAATATTGAAAGACTTTCACCCCTTTCTAGAGGTGTTCCACCCTCAGTTCATGCCAAAGCAGTTTCACAACCTCTGATCATTCCCTTGCTCTCCCAATGGGCTGGCCTGTGCCTTGCACTGCAGTGCTAGGGAAGTGACAGGGTGCTCCAGCTCAGGCCTTGCCTGCTTGGGGCTGGAGCAGAAGGAGCACTTCATGCAACTCATATGCTGCTCTCCTGTTTCCTCATGCCAGCATGGTGTTATGGTGTTTTCACAGCAGCAGGACATTTTTGACTCTTACTCAGCAGCCCTATTCTGTGCAGCTGCTGTCACACCAGATGTTTTCCATCTTGCATTTGTGTAGCTGGTTTATTCCCACATATAGATCCCCATGTATTTATTTTTCTGATCTGGATCCTTTTTATTTTTTTTTTAAATGCTCTCTTTTTTTCCTCTTTTCCAGACCATTTCTCCATGATCACGTTTAATTTTGACCTAAACTTCTCCTTTGCAGAACATCCCAGCCTGACATAATTTCATTATTTGTTCACAGCTTCACAGCTTGGTCAAGTCAAGAGCACTGGTCAAGTCAAGAGTACAGTACTGACTGATACCAGATCGAGCACAGATCACAAAGGAAAGACATTTAGTGCATCCTTCCATTTTGGTAGCAAACCTCCAAGTATGATTTCCAGATGGTATAGTTAGCTTTTCCTTAGTTTTCGTATGAGAAATTCATATAAAGCAGTGTCAAAAGCTTCATTTAAGTCCAACATACATGGTATAAACTGCTTCTTCCCTGACTCTGAGGCCCTGGGTGGCAAGAGGAGGAAATTAGATTGGTTTAACAGGAGTTGTTCTTGTCAGATTCTTACTGACTGTTATTCATCTCCTTGTTCTCAGTTATGAGCTCATAAATGGGTTTTTGTTCCCATATTTTTTTCATTTACTGAATTTAAGCTGATTGTTCCTTGTTCCTATAATTCCTTTCTTTTTTTTTTTCTTTTTTCTTTTTTTTCGTCTTAGACAAAGGCAACACATTTGTCTTTTCATCTCTTCTTAATTGGAGTTCTCCACAAGTTTTCAGCACTAACGGCTCTCAGGACTAACAGCTCTAAAATGTTTTCATTAGATGTTCTGAGATGAGAGACAGCTAACTGGGAAGCATTCAACCTGAACAAACATTTTCCTCGACCTAATCTTAGGATGGTATTTCTCTGTTGATTACATTAGTTCTACAACCATCTCCTCACCACTGACTTGTAATGAAGGCTGATGGAAGAAGCACTTGGCCTTCTTGACATTGTCCTCGGTTTATACTCTCCTTGGAGGTTCACTCCACTGAGTAATGGATCAGCTTTTTCTTCATCTAAAACACTGACAAAGTACTGACTGAATGATTGCTATGCAGCCTATTGTCAAAAAAAATCAACCCAGATGCACTCATCCATGGTCATGAGGTTCCTCTTGTAGCATCTGGGCTCAGAAGTGCTCCTGGATAATGAACCTAGTGCAGACTGAGTATCTGTTACTGTGGCAGGACTTTATGATCCAATCTAATGGAGTCTTCTGATGGTCCTGTTGGGTAATGTTCTATTTAGAATATTTATTAATTTCTGATCTCCTCTCTAAAACAGTTTGGTATTTTTTCTACTACAGTCTAATTACAGTTGCCTTGTTTTGCTTCATCCAGGTGAAGTTAGAGCAAGAGTTGGACATGATTTCCATGCCTTCTTCCTAGACTGCTCATGATGTCTATTTCTGACAGCACTTGGTTGGGACAGAACACCACAGTTTCAAAACTGAGAAAGGGGAGTGCTATGACATAATGGGACACTTACTGATTCTTCTCTTACTCAACATTTTGCATTTCTAGACTCCCACTAAGTTCTTACAGTTGGAGGTGCCAGAATTTTGGCCATCGGTCTAGAAGCAATCTGTCAACAGGATTGTTTTCTGTTGTCCATGTTGGTTTGTCAGATTTTCTTTTAGAATGGGCTGGATGTGAGCCAGATTCATTTCACACTTGCCTTTTTACAGCTCCTTGCTGTCACTATTTATATACTTTTGGAACCATCTCTATTAAAGAGAGATATTTACTATGCCTCTGCTTTTCACATTTTTTCAAGCATTTTTCCAATTTCATGGTTATTTTCGAAAGGCTTAGTAGCAATTTCCACAGTGGTTTCTCTAATGAGGCTTCCAACAATTTACAGGGTTTTTTACTTAATTGACCCCCTAAACATATTCAATTAACTTCCTGGCAACCCTAAACAATAGTCAACATTTCTGTTCCAAAGTGAGCATAATTCTGTTGTGTTTTTGACATAATTTTGTTGTGTTTTGGCAGTTTGTGCCTCAGTGGAATTTTCTGGGACAGCTCCTGTTAGTAAGTTAGCTGTGATTTTTGAAAGGATGTTTAGAAGTGCCCAGAGAACGATGAAATTTTGGGCTCTCCCCTCTAAAACTGTATTTGTTGTAGCAAGTATTTCTTACTAACTCAGCCCTAACAAACAATCTGCATCTCATTCTCAAAGAAAATGAGAAGTTTCAGTTTGGGTCCAAAAGCCCCACTGCTTTTTTTTTGTCAGGGTTTAATCAGAACATGCTGCTAAGCACTCATTTATAGAATGCACAAGAGCATGGCTTGAGAAATACACAGTGCTCAAAGCATGAGGGGGTAGTTCCCAGATACACTGTACCATTGAGAAAAGCCTGTGCAGTGTCACAGCTGGCTGTGTTTTCACAATGCTACTGCTAATACTGTCAAAGTAGAATGTGGGAAGCAATGGCTGGAGCAGAGAGTTTGTCTCCTGCCTGTGTTCTCCTCTGGACCTACTGATGTCTAATTGTGGGACTTAACGATGCCCTGCTGAATGTTTGGTGCTTTTCCTTTTCATTGATGAGTAGTGGTTTGATATATCGTAATATGTGAAAGCTCAGCTGGAGACATCTTGAAGCATATTGTGGTTTTAAAGAAATCTTTGCATCACTTGTCACAAAGCATTGACTCCTGAAGGCACCTCAGAGAAACCAGGCCCTAAAGTATGTTGACATCCTTACATTAAACAGGGCTATGAGAAACCAGATGTTGTTATAATGACTCAGTCAGCTCAGTGTATTCACGATAACAGTTCTTATGTGTAGGGATTCTGGTGTGTGATGGTGTCCTTTTTTAAGGATATTACACAGGGAGAAATAAAAACAATATTTTAAGAAAATGGGAAGAGAACCTATAGCTATCTGGGCACATATTTTTCTTGGGTTTGTTTTGTTTTGTTTTGTTTCCCCTTGTTAGTGTTCTTGTAGTACAGTATGGCCTATTACAGTTTTCTTAGATACATGTGTAGTGCTCAGTAAGGGAAATGTTGTCCACTCTGATATGAGAAATAGAAAATATGCTTGCCACAGCATCAAAAAAACCCAAAAAACCCAACAAAAAAACCCAAACCAAACCACAACAAACAAACAAACAAACAAAAAATGAAGGAAAAGCCCCCATACAATCAAAAAACAGAAAACCAACAAAACCATCAGAAAACAAACCTCCACTCTGAACCTCCCAGGGAAGCGGAAAGCAGTACTCCCACAATTTGTTTTCAAGTAAACATCATGATCAATGTAGTAAGATTAAAAAAAAAAAAGAGAGAGTTTACTTCCAAACTATTTTAGCCATTGAGATTTTCAGGTGTGTTGACTGGTAAAGCTTGAACCTTTAGTCCAAAATGGATATTGTCTCCTAGACAATCCCTCCAATCTAAATTAGTCTGATTCTGTGATTATATTTGACTTTGCTACTGTACCCAATTTCTAAAATACTTGGTCATTCCTACTACCATGCTCATGAATATTAAGAAGTCATTGCCTTGCAGAATCACACCTTCTCAGTGGACTCTCTGCTGGGTCAGTATTTTAATTAACTCATTTAATTCATTTCAGTGGCCTGAGACAACTACGCTGTGTTGAAGAACTTCTCTTTAAAAATAAACCTGCACTGCCATTTGCATGAAGTCATCTTTTCCTGTATTATCATATGTCACTTCAAACCTAGCTAACAAGTCCCTGAGGGCAGTGGTCATGTCTGTATTCTTTGGTAAATCACTGTGCACACCTGCGCTTTGCTGCAGAAACTTGTTGAATAATAACACCTTTTAAAGGGTTCACTGAATTATAAGTAGTTGTAAGCACCTAAGCTCTTGTACCTGGGCATACCAGAGTGTCTCAGGTTGGGTGTCTGTGAGTGACAATATCTGTCTATATTGCAGATGAAATTCCAGCTCTTGCTTCAGAATTTCTTGAGGCAGTTTATTCAAACTATTAATGTTACCTCAATATATTGTGCGGGGCCTATCAGTGGACCAGCACCACTTCACTATAATTATTGATTTACAGATTTACCAATATAATTGGTGTTAGGCAAAAATCTTTTTACACAACGTTCAGTTCTTGCCTGAAAAAACTATGTCCTTCAGCTGGAGAAGGCAACAGAACTATCATAGAACATACTATTATAATAGATATAATATTATAATAGATAATATTATTATATTATAATAGATAATAATATTATAATAATATTATAATAGAACATACTATTGACTCTCCTTCACAGGGGCACAAGAAGCTTAGGACATTTATCCATACAACAGAAGGACCTGTAACAGATCACATTGTCCTCTTGCTGGATTTTCTCTGTGGAGAGACCACAGAGAAATTTAGCTGTAGACTTCTTAACCAACAACTGAAACACAAATTCAGCTCCTTTTTTTAGCAAGGATTTCCGTGCTGCTGCATGGCACCACAGGAGAGCTCCAAGCAAGAATGAGCAGCTCTTGGAACTGGGGCTCCTCTTTCTAGCACAGTATTGAACTGGTCACCTTCTGCCAGAGACATAAAGAGATGTGGACACAGCAGTGCTCAGCCTCACCACACCTGCCAAAGAACTACGCGACACTTAGACTCCACTCCTAACGTTCTGCACTCACGCCTCCTCACATGCCATACCTGCATAGCATTAGATTCACAATCTTTCTTTACTTATAACTTGAAAAAAAAAACAAATTTAAGTGTCTTTCCAGGAGTCTTGCTGAGATTGCATTTGCTTCTGTTTCAGAGAGATGTTTAAAATGTTTTTATGACCCGATTTGGAGCTGATGACATTTCTCAACTACTAGTAAGACATGTGCAACTTTAAGTAGGATCTAGATTTCTTCCTCACACTCACTTTTTATGTTAGCCAACACAATTATATATATATATATATATGTATGTATTAATCTAGAAACTCCTTTTTGGAAACATGCAAAGCAAGATCAGTAAGTAGCAAGGAAGCCTAGCCCAAAATATTTTGGAGGAAAGAGGTACTGTTTTCAGATGAGATGCCAATGCTTACAGTGTGCAAAATTAATTACATTAATAGGGCAAGAGCTAGGCACCTAGAGCTAAGGCTGCAAAAGGATGTTGTATCTAAAACCTGTCTTTTAAATGTTCTTCCACTTAGTATTTTCCATGTGGCTGGGACAGACTCAGAAACCAAAAAAAGAAAACATTCTAGAAGCTAACAAGCTGCATGGGAAGCCCCAAAGCTGGGAATAGAAAATGCAAAGGAAAGTAGAGACTCTAAACTTATCCCATCAGAGAGTTAAGGCAGATTTCCCTGCAGAGTGAGCCTTTCCAACTATGCTGGCAGCACTCATCTGAGTGTAATTGCTGAGGGTATATGGTGGTTTTAGAAAAGGAGATCCCACCCTTAAAATATTCCACTATCAGTCCATTATCCTGTTTTATGTTCTGACTGAGGAAAAAAGATTTCATTACATTAAAAGCCAGTAGATGACTGTTGGTTTCACTGATTAGGATAAAGATATTCTACTGAACATAATATAACTTCTCCTAGTGTATTTTTCTAGGTTTTTTTCAGAGTATCATTTAACTCAATTCTATCAAGTACAGAATTAGGATGACTTTATATAAATTAAAGTACTAATTCTACTTTGTCATGACATTTCTAAAGGTTTATGAAGAGCAGTGGTAACTTTTATTATGAATCGCATACATTAGGCATCTACTTGGTATAGATAGGATGTAATAAATAACTATTTATTTAAATGATGTCAGATTTCCAATCTGAATACAAAGAAATAAAATGGCATAACTGTCTGTCACATTGTAGCTTTCATTACAGCAGCCATCCAAGAGCTATGAAATAATGACATCTAGACATGCCTTGATCTACACACCCTTTTGTTGTAATAGCAATGAATATAGAGGACATACTGCCCAACCTCAGAAACAGTGGCAGGAAGGATGGAGGTTCTGAAAAAAAGTATTTCAGAGTACTGGTGATGGAGAAACAGCTCATAAGTTCCTGGGTCAGCCCCTTCCAGGCACAGAAATCTTTGCGTTGTCATCTTGTCCAGTGATTCTGCTCTCCAAAGTGGCCTCAAGATATTCTTCAGAACTGTGTATGCATAGACAAAAGATTACTTCCTACACTTAACAGAAAAGGAAAAATAATTTGTACCAAATAGTGCACCAGAATGTTGCATTTTTCTGTAACATTTCGCAAAGAGACAGCAGAGAGGTTTTCATTGCATTTGCTGGGAATCGATGATTGTCTCTTGGAGGGTAATTCTGCGTGTTGTTCACTGAGGTTGTCCCAAAAATCTTTTGTACACATTAATTCATGGCATGGCTTCTAATGACTGGCAGGACAACTTACAGGACCAGCTCATGCAAATTTATGATGTTAGTACTAGCTCTGGTGACTCGCTGCTTGTCCTGTAGGTGCAAGGGCTTTAATGTGTTTCTCCGGTGCCTTATTGGCAAGGTAGGGCTTGACAGGTGAGGTGGGATGAGTTTTGATGTGGATGTTTAGGGTACCACTCCCTCGATATCTTTAATGGTAGCAGAAGGCCATGCATCATTTGCTTTAGCTTTAAGTCCAGCCCAAACCCGCCCTTCCTTGGTGGTTGCAGTGGGGAGACTGGGTTTGCAGATCATCAGAGCCTGTGTTCTCCTGGGCTAATTTCACTGCAGAGACTGCATCTTTCAGGGCATACAGCTGGGCAGTAACCCCATAAGTCTCTGGCATCCCCTGTCAGAGCTCAGATTTTGTGGAAAGTAAATGAGAAAGCTCTGGTGAAAAGGCTGGGTTGAAAGTTGCTTTCTAATTTGCTTAAATATTTTCCAAATGCTCTTACACTGCTTCTGTGGCTGCATTCATGTTTCTGATACATTTGAGTTGCCTGACAATCTTTCTGAGAGGAGAGCTAAGTTCAAGTAATGATGTCTGCTCTTCTTGGTGTTTAAAGGGTCTTTGCCTGGTAGTCAAGTTTGTAACCCCAGTGAAAAAGACACAGCACAAAGCACACATATGAAAGAAATTTAAAAGAGTAAAGAGCTCAGAGGGTTTTGGATAAATACACAAAGTTTAGATTCTGGTCCAAACCTCTCTGGTTTGCAAAATGAGCCTGGAAGCATCACAAGAGCAAAGATTTTTCTTTCAGCTCCAAAGTTTCTGGTCCTGACAGGAGTTGAGAAGTGACAGGATTCACATAAATGAGGAATAATTATCTGAATCTTCCCAGTACTCATGAAAGATACCGAATCAGTGTCTAATCTGAACCTACCCATCTAACCTTACTGGTCAGATTATCTTATTAGGTAGACTAGTGGTTGTTATTTGTTATTTGTGTTGTGCTAAGCTTGTATTTTGCCATGTAGAGAGCAGCAAGCTCACCCTAAGATGTTGATCCACACCTGCAAGAGTTTGACAAATGGGTAAATGATGGCTCAGTCAGTTCAGATGAAAAAACTGTTACAAGGATAAAAAGAGTGAATTTCTTTCCCAAAAAGAGCTTCCACTGCTTTTCAGAGCAATACCCTAAAACCAAAGGATGAGTTTTAAAGGAAGATCAGAAGAAAAGATCTGTAGATTTATAAGGTGTTCCAGCTTCAGGATAGGATCCAGGCTTTGTGACGAAGAAAGCAGAGACAATTCCCGTCTCGCAGTATAAATACAAGAGTATTTCAATAGATTGGTATTAACACCAGTCTTTGAGACACTACTTACATAAAGCACAATGTGAAAACACTAGCAAGTGTCTCTACAGCAAATCCACCATTAAAACGAGATGTGGGTCTCTAAATAACCCCTTCAGCCCCCTGCTTTGTAGCAGTCTGTTTTCAGATCTGAACTTTTAAGTTGACCCCTGTCTTTGTGATGGGCCAAACCAAAAGCCAGATCTGAACACCACTGAACTCTGGGAAAGTTCAAATCTATCGTTTGTGGTTCAGGTTGAGCTCTAATTAAAACAGACCAGTTAGAAAGGCAAATGTCCTAAAACCAAACCAAAACAAAAGTTTCACGTGAAAAGTCTTGGATTAGGCTAGATGGTACCAAGTGGTGTTTTTGGCTATCACATGATGTAATGTTCCTCTGGTTAACACAAACTCACAGCATGCACATGTTGCTGTATGAGATGTTCCATACAGACAATTGGAATTTAACTTTGAGCAGGCCACAATATTCACAGAAATACTTCATGCTGTGTAAAACCCATCAGCAATCTTACTACCACTCAGATTTCAGGGGAGTCTGTCTCCTTTCAAACTTTCCATGCTCATCCGTAGTAGCACAGTAGTCCTGGGTCTTTTAAAAATCAGTGTCTTGCTGCCTTTGAGCAAAGCTTATGACTCATTATGTCAGCAGTATGTGGAATATTGCCACTAATCCCTGAAAACAAACAAGAAAGTGGCGCAGCAGAAACTTTGGTTGTGTAAGAGGGCAGGGAAATCCCAGCTAACTTTCCTGCTAAGAGCTTCTGTTTATACTGTAGTTAATACTACAGTGTCTGTAATAAAGCAACATGGTTGATCAATGGACAAGGGAAAAGCAAACAAAAGGGAAGGGAACTTGGTTTCAGCATTATTGAACTGCCAAAATAAAAGAAAATAGGAGACAGCAAGGGCAACAAGAAAGAGAAGGCAGGAGAATTTGTTCAAGCCCCATCGCTGGTGTCAGGATGTCACTGTGCACCAGTAGCTGGAAAAAAAAGAGGGCCTTGGACAAGAAGATTAACCCAAAGAATCACAGCACACATTCACTGAGCATACAGTAAGCAACCAGAATTTACTCTTCCTGTGGGCTTTATTGTTTGTCTCTAATGTTACACATTTTTACTGAACACATATGTATTTTCTCCTTTTGAAATTTGAGTTTAGGCTCTTCATGGACAACTGTCTAAAGTTTTCAAACTTCCATCTTATGCAAACTAAACTAACAGGCTTGCTAGACCCATTCTACTGAGATTTTTCAGTGTGGTCTTTTCTCATGCCTGGACTTGCTTCCTAGAAGAACAAATCCCTCCACAACATTTCTGTCCTGTGCTTCCTGTTTGGATAATAAGACCTGAACAGCAACCAGTTTTTCCAAGGATTCCAGAACACCTCACAAATATTTAAGTGGAGGTTAGTCCACATAATAAGCTTTTACATTTCCCATTGAAATTAGTCATCTTTAGTCTCCAGACAGTGAGGTGTGAAGTGACTTGCACAAGGTCACAAAAAAGTATATGGCACAGCTTGGAACAGATTCCAATTTCATTATCTCCTAGTCCATTCTTTAACCATAAGATGATAGTTCTGACATCAAACTAGGAGCCACAGGGTATGTAAAAAAATGATAGGAAGGGAATCATGTTGAGCTAAGATGCTGCCTTCCTCTCAGCTTGGACAAGGAGAATGAAAAACTATTTTATCCATTCAAAATGAATACTGCTTGGGTTAAAGAATATGCAAACACTTTTGCTCTTTACTCAGAGGAAATTTTCAGTTCAGGTTTTTCTTTACTGGTCAAGTTGTGTGAAAATAACAACCTTTCTAATTAGTCATTCACTAGCAATATATTAAATTCTATTGATGTCATGCTTTAAAACACAACAAAACGAGGTTCTGGAGCAGGTCCAAAGGAGGGCAACCAGGCTGGTGAAGGGACTCGAGCACAGACCCTATGAAGAGAGGCTGAGGGAGCTGGGGCTGTTCAGCCTGGAGAAGAGGAGGCTCAGGGGAGACCTCATCACTCTCTACAACTACCTGAAAGGAGGCTGGAGCCAGGTGAGGGTTGGTCTCTTTTCCCAGACGACTTTCAACAAGACAAGAGGACACAGTCTTAAGTTGTGCCGGGGGAAGTTTAGGTTGGATATTAGAAAGAATTTCTTTACCGAGAGGGTGATCAGGAAATGGAATGGGCTGCCCAGTGAGGTGGTGGATTCTCCATCCCTGGAGACATTTAAAAAGAGACTGGATGTGGCACTCAGTGCCATGGTCTAGCAACTGCTCCGGTGGGTCAAGGGTTGGACTTGATGATCTCTGAGGTCCCTTCCAACCCGGCTAATTCTATGATTCTATGAAAACAAAACAATAGAAAATAGTACAAAACACATCTATGCGAAGGAATGAGAGACAGAATATTTTCTTCTTCATCAATTTTGTAATGTTCATGAAAGCAGCTTGCCGGCTTTTTCTAAATACTTTAGAATTTTCTTTAAAGCAAGTGGAATGGGAAAAGAGACCTACTTGTGTCTTACACATGCTTATGTATTGATTTATAGCAAGTCTAGTTGAAAGAATCACATGGTCTTGTGACATTTGAAAAGTATAGCAGAAAATATATGCTTATCAACTTGCACTAATCTTTCTCGGAGTGTGGAGTACCACAAGAGTTTAGGAATGAGAAGCAGTTAGAGACTAAAAACCACTTCACTGTTAAGGAAAGTTCACCACTTTTGCTATGAAGTTAATAAAATATTCCATGTGTTTCGCTTGGGATACCAGCCCTGGCAGTTTTCCAAAATACTGACTTATATATCAAGACGATCCTTCAGAAATGCCCTGACCTCAACCTTCTCCAAGCTACCTACCATTAATAGCCAGAACCATCCCAGCTTAATGAAACAACAACACACAGATGAGCTTTGCTGACCACTTCTGATTTTGTAGCCTTCTCAGTGCCATTCACTGTTACAGATTTTTCCTGCTCCCAGTCCATCTCCTTTTCTTTCCTTCTCCCTTTACATGTACTTGTAGATCTGCTCTGCTCTTTCCCACTTCCTCATGTCCCGTGCCAGACAGTTGACAGGCTTCCATTGCAGAGATTGAAAACATACTCCATATTAAATGTAACAGAATAGTATAACCAGCAGGTCCATGTTTCAAACACATTCAATTTATATCACAGCTGAGAATAAACAGCAGGGGAAGCAACTTTTGAGGGGTTACTGGAGGCTGTGGCTATCCTTTCTTGTGGAACATGTCTCTGTCACTTGCTAAATAGGTGCACCATCTGGTGGTAATTTTGGACTCCCACTTGTTCTTAAATTTCAAAATAGCAGTAGTGGAGTTATGTCTATGGTTTCAGCATATCTTCTTGAGGGTAAAAAGGCTCTACAAAGGGACCTGGACAGGCTAGATCAATGAGCCAAGGCCAACTGTGTGAGGTTCAACAAGGCCAAGTGCCAGGTCCTGCACTTAGGTCACAACAACCCCATGCAATGCTACACTCTTGTGGAAGAGTGGCTGGAAAGCTGCCCAGAGGAAAAGAACCTGGGGATGTTGGTCAACAGCTGGCTGAATATGAGCTAGAAGTGGCTCAAGTGGCCAAGAAGGCCAATGGTATCCTGGCTTGCATCAGGAATAATGTGGCCCTCAGGACTAGGAAGTGATTGTCCCCACATATTCAGCACTGGTGAGGCTGCACCTTGAATACTGTGTTCAGTTCTGGGATTCTCACTATAAAAAGGACTATGGAGGTGTTGGAGCATGTCCAAAGAAGAGCATCAAAGCTGGTGGAGAGTCTGGAGCACAAGTCCTTTGTTGGAGCATCTGAGGGAACTGGGATTGTTTAGTCTGGAGAAAAGGAGGCAGATGGAAGACCTTATAGCTCTCTACAACCACCTCAAAGGAGCTGTTGCGAGAAGGGGGTCATGCTCTCCTCCCTATGAACAAGTGATAGGACAAGAGGAAATGGCCAAGAGAAGTTTATATTGGATACTAGGACAAAATTCTTCACTGAAAGTGTTAGGCACTGGAACAGGCTTTCCAGAGTGGTGGTCAACTCAGTATCCCATGAGGTATTTAAAAGTCATGTAGATGTGGTTCTTAAGGACATGGTTTAGTGGTGGACTTAACAGTGATAAGTTAGTGGCTGCACTCTATGATCTTAAAGGTCTTTTCCAACTGAAACAACCATATGATTCTATGATTTTGGGGGGGAGGGGTGGAGTATCTGTTTCAAAGTCATCAACTAAGACAATTTTGCAACTGATGAAGAATTTTGCAACTTTAAATGAAGATCAATGTCCGCTATGTGGGGGAAGTAGGTGTGGTTTTATGAGAGGACCACATGTTCCCCTGAGAAACATAAATGCAGAGGAGGAAAAATGTCATGGACAAACTGAAAGTAGATATTAACAGGCTTGATACCTAATTAGGGAGCCTAAAGCTCACAGGTTTATCAACAGGGGACCTATAGGCAGTCATGCTGTCAAGTTCAGGTTCAGTCTTTGAGTTCAGTCTTCTCTGAATATGCATGGAACACAGGCTGACTAGATTCCTTTCTTAAACAGCTCACATGAATGCCTAGAACTATGTAGTATGAAACAGGGCTAAAGAAAAGAGGTGAGGAAGGGGCTTCCCATTTTTCTGCCTCTCTTGTCTGAAGTCCTTTAGTTCAACAACAGACAGAAAACACTGCTACCTGTTGTGCCGTTCCCCTAGAAACTTCAAGGCTGCATCAACCCTCTCAGATTGCACATTCAGTGGAGACCTATTCTGAACAGGATCAGTGGAGGCTTAGTCAGCCAGAAAACATTGTTGTGAAGAAATGACTAAAGAGGTGTAAATAAATCATGATCCTTGAGTAAACTTTGTTGAGTTTATCAACTTGAAGAGAGCTTTCCAGTCTCTACAGCAACTCGATCAATGTCAGCTGAGCATCTGTCTAGATAGAAGTGTCTTCTCCCAGTCCATCAGTGAGTTTTCTGAGGTAAGAGGAGACTGCTTAAAGATTCCACAGCCATCCAAGTCCACATTTTACACTGACACTGGTTAAGTCTTAGGAATTATCTTTCTTTCACAGTCCCAGAAATGGGAGGTTAAATCTCTGCAGTGGGGACAGCATTATATATTGCAACAGACTACACTTGTGGCTAAAAGTTGTCTCCTAGATCCCCTTAAATCCTAATCATAGAATCATAGAATGGAAGGGATATAAAAGATTATCCAGTTCCAACCTGCCTGCAGTGGGCAGGGACACCACCCACTAGACCAGGTTGCTCGAAGCCCCATCCAACCTGACCCTGAACACTTTGAGAGAGGGGGCATCCACAGCTTCTCTGGGAAACATGTTCCAGCGCCTCACCATCTTCACAGTGAGGAATTTCTTCCTGATATCTAATCTCAATCTACCCTCCACCATCTTAAAATCATCACCATTTGTCCTATCACTACATGCCCTTGTAAAACATTTTTCTCCATCTTTCCTGTAGGCGCCCTTCTTGTAGGCCAAATTTGATCAAAACTGGATAGGACCAAGCTGAAGGACCCATTTTTTGGCTCAATCTTGCATGCTGTATTTCACTATTCTGTACTCAGCAAAATACTTGGGCATGCATTAAAAAAAATAAACACGAATTGTTTTTTACTTTAATACAACTTGAAGTAGAGGATTTAACGTTAAGCACATATTGGGTAAACAAAGCGTGACTAAAGTTGTCGGCCAGGTTGAATCCTGAGAGAAAAGTTACCTCAGCATTAACATGCTAAATTAATTTTTTCAAGCCTCCAAATAATAGTTGATACAATCCTTCCTTACTTACTTTATTTCTTTAATTTTAATTTTACTCATATCAGTAGCAATAATATTATACTTCACAATTATGGACATATAATATGTCAGTAAGAAATAAACTACAGTCATGAGCAGTTTAACCCAATGCAAAAATGTCAGGCACGATACTCAGGAAGGAAATTTTGTCAATTTCAAAATAAGTTATTTGTCAGTTGTAATATTTTGGAATATGCCAGCCACTTCATCAGAAAAAGAAATTTCCCGTGACTAGAGTCAAGACAGCAAACAGCATGGATCAGTGATCTAAGCCAAAGACTAAAACATTTGTTTGCAAACCAAAATGTACAGAACAACAAAAGCTGTGTTTTTTGTAACGTTTTAAAATGCCTCTGTGTGCACTTCAATCTTTTCAGTTTAGAAACAGATGGTTTACCAAACAGAAAGTATCCCAAAGAACAGAGGAGGAAAGGGAGGGATGCTGCTACACATGTCACTCTGAAGTCTAATGTTATGTTTAGCCTGTCCTGCCTGATGTAGAGGTTGAACTAGATGACCAAACCTATCATCTGTAATTCTAGGGAAGAGATTTTGACAACATAGTTAACCACAGTAGTAGAGTTCAAGGAATCTCCATAGTCACTGGAACCCCAGGTTATGACGGGATCATATACCATCAGGTCAGCTGCCATCCTGTGCCACCTCACATCTTACGTAAAGAACATTCCTTGCAGTGGCAAGATTCGGCAGTACCTGCCTGTTCACTCTGTACTTAACAAAATCAAATGTTGTAGAGCTGATTTCCATTTAACTAATTAAGTTTTAGATGAGTTCCTGCCATGAAACTGAGCTCCAATTTAAACTTCTGATTGTACCCAAAAGCCAGGAGCCTTTCTAGTGGCTGTAAAGGAGTGACAAAATTTCCACTGCTTGCTATCGGACCAGAATTTGGCCCCTGTCATTCTGGATTAAGCCCAGCACCACTTTATTTAACTTTAAATGTTCCTGTTTTACATGGGCATTATGTTGTAAGTCATTGACTAATAGGACTGGGACACTTGAAGTAACTAATTGGGTCAGCATGATATGGATCATTTCTAGCCAGCAATTTCATTACAAAGTGAGATGAAAAAAGCCTACATTAAAGGAATAGTAATGTTTTGAGTGAGGCACTTGGAAGTAAGGAAATGCCAAACAATGTTGCTATGCAAAGTTGGCCCTGTTGTGTCCAAATTTTGGTACACTATTCAATTAAATAATAGCCTAGAATTTGCATACTATCTTTTCCACAGGACCTCTGACTCACTCATCCCAAGGCAGACCAGAAAAATAACATGGAAAATTTTATCCTGAGTAGCTAAGGACAAAGTTGCAACAGATTGCAAGTATTTTGCAAGAGAAAAGTAGGATTTTTGTTCTCGCCAGTGCTGAGCAGGAGATGATCAGAGTTACAGGTCATTGGAGACTCTGCTTGTAAGGCCACATTTATACGTAAGAGTACCCTTTTCCACTACAGCTAATTACATATTTATTAGGATGATTGCCCAGTGCCAAAACCATAAGTACTCACTCCTCTCCAAAAAATGTTTCTTTTCCACATCAACACTTAAGTGAAGCTGTTCCATTTAATGAAGCCCAGCTCCATTTAATTTTGAACCACCGAGACAAAGTAACGAGCTGCATCCCCACTTCAGGTCATGGGGGGGGGTTCAGAGCAAAATGGGCTTTTTTGAACCTGAGGTTTAAGGTCACAGGAAGGCAATGTGTCATCCTACGTGGTGGCTTATATCAAGCTGTGGAACCATATAGCTTAGAATACATATGGACACACGTGAGAGAGGAGGTCATAAGACAAAGAAATTTGAGTCATCCCCATTCCATTCCCTGCATCAATTTACACCAATGCACTTAACTAATTTAAAATTAAGTGCACTAACAAACTAAAACGGTGCTGATCAGAATCAACATATTTCAGTTTGAAAATTCCTACAGAAAAACATCTGTTCCAAGAAAATACTAATTTTCATATTAAAAGATGGAATGAAACAGAAGTTTTATAAGTTAGCACTTCCTTCAGAATAGAAATTCCAGATTCAGGTCAACATTTACCATTTTTCATGCAGCTGCAAGGCACATAGAGTTCATGAAGTAATTGTATTAATATTTTAATTCTATGCTTAGAATGAGGATGTCTGCCTTTTAAAGCAAGCCTGCTGCCAAAGAGGTAAATATTTAAATGGCAATAATAACATTTTAATTTAAGAGAACTTAATCTTTTCCTAAAACTCGTTATGCTTGAGGGAAAAGAAAACACAAGTGAGCTACTCTTGAACCAGACAGTAGTACCTTATAAAAAGACCAGGGACTAGAGAATATAAATTGAGGGATATAAATTTTTTCTATTCGTGGTTGGAAATTATTATATGCTACAGATTTTATATGATAGGCATTTCTTTTACAGGGAGACAAAGAAAACAGAGATTATAAAATTAATATAGGAAAGCAACATTTATTTCTGGTAAAGTCCAACAAAAACTGTTAAATCATATTTTACAAATGGTACTGTCCATTCATGTTTATCTTTTCTGTCTATGATTTGTAATGTGTTTCAAAAACATTAATTATGCCTCCGTGGATTATTATGAGGCCCTGGCATCTAAAGAATTACTTAAAGCACAGAGAAATTATCACCCATAATTTCTCAAATTGATTCACTAAGCTGGAAATCCTCCATCTTCTCAAAATAGGATGTTTCTTTAAGACAACTGTACTTCCTTAGAAGAGAAAGATATTTTTATTTTGCTAAAAACCTCCAAGTGACACAAACCTACTAAAATGAAGAAGAGTCTGAACCTACAACTCTCACAATAGGCTCAGTTAAAATAACATAAATTCTTTTCACAGTAGTTGTTTCATAACCTTTTTACCAATCCTTCCCAACCTCAGCTGCTGCCAGCTGGGAGGTTTATTTTCTTATTCTGGTTTGGGTTACTGTCTTGCTTTGCTACTTGTGAAAGTAAAAAGCTTATCCACCCTTCTACAGTCAGAAAATATGAACTGCTTGAATCAGCTCCTTAATTTTCTCCAAAGAGGAGGATGCAAACTAAAATCGCTCTCACACTTACTTTGCCTTGTAACTACTAGATTATCACAGTCTCTTTTCCTCCCTGTTGAGCTTTCTGTGGAAAAGAATTGCACTGGAAAAACTGTCTCTATAAGGCAGCTTGCATGCCCTATAGTATTTGCCTTATTGTCTCTAGGGTAACTAATGTAAGTGTGGGGGTCTTTAGGTGGAATAGCTCAGCTCAGTTCCAGCATGGCCTTTCTACCCTTAAATGCAACTTGTGGAATAGTCACTGCCATAACTGAAATCCTTCTGAAATAATATATATCTAATAAGCTAGGATAAACATACTGGGTGTCCTTCAGGTTAAGGATATTTTTGTTTCTACTTCCAGTAGCAGCACATCATTTGTGGAAAAGAAATACACTGTTTGAGACATTTTAGAGAGAAGGATTTGCAATGAATGTTTGCAGGTGGATAAATCTTTCCTGCAAAATGAGTACATTCAGGACATCCTCAGATTTTGGGTTTTTTCCCCTTTACCAGCTACCTCTGCCTTACCGCCTATCATCTACCCACCTGGTATGGGGGTGGTTCACTATGCATGTCTTTTTTATTGCATAATAATAATGAGGAAACTCTGTAAATAATCAAGAACTATACATATTGTTATACAGCACCATGCTTCTATTAGAATTTATCGTTGCATAAACCATGGCTCATTAAATTTGCCATGGTATTTACAGCATCTACTAGTTTAAAGGCATCATACTTGCAAATGCAATGGCTCCACATGACATTTTGTGAAACAGACATCAGCAGTCATTCTAAGGTAGACATGTAAGTAATAAACATAGGATTGTATTGGTCCTTCACAATCTATTGGAAGTCACAGACAGTCTTACTAAAGATTTAATCTGATTTAATGCACCCTGTCCACCTCTATCCTGGCATCCCAGGTGGCAAGAGTCTAAAGCTGATGATAGTCCCTTGAGAAGCCACTTCTCACACCGAGATGTTTTTTACCATACCCTAGCACCAATGCAGACATGCAGTTCAAATTACTGAAAATAATTATCTTTCTGACCAGTTCCTTGAATGCTCAAAGGACATTGTTTTTTGGGACCACGCTATATGTAAACAACAAAACACATCATTTTTTCCATGTTAGGCCCAAAAGCCACTGTAAAATTGAGGTTGGCAATAACTGGCAAATGCCTAAACCAATCATAGCACCTACTGCTATGAAAAAGATAATTACTGCCTTTCTGTAGGTGAAGTGTGTGCCCTGCTCTGTATCATATTTAAAATAATCTAATTCCAACTCATTTTCCCCCTTCAAATTGTTTCCAGCTGTATGATTCCTTGCTTTCCCCCATGATGTTTTTATTGGATATAACGCAAGTCCGTAAAGATGGATTTTCCCATAATAAATACACAGATGTTAGAATAATAAACATACAGTCAACCTGACATAAGAATATTTCTTAGCATCAATAAATATATAACTAACAACATAAATCAATTTTAAAAATGGAAAATGAGACCATAATGTAGCACAGCAAGGAATGGCAGGAAGAAAGAAAGGCAAAAAGTGAGATAGAAATGTAGTTACTTTAGGCAAACTATCTGGACTCATTTATGGTTCCCTTTATTGATTTGCTGATAGAATTAAAGCACAAATATGGTTGTAAAGCATTCCTGAGAATGCCTCCTGTCTTCATGTACTGGAAGTTTTTGTCTCAAACTGAAAGCCAAGATTTCCAAGTTGGCCAACTCATACCATACTAGACACTACTGTGCTAGATTTATGTGTCTGCTTGGACATGGATTTCCATTTTTGGAGAATAATGAGCTTGTCTACTCCTCCCATTTTTGGTAGGAAGTTTTTAGGCATCTTGGTTAAACCACCATCATAGCCCAGAATAAAAATGACTGGTTTCATATATGTCTGAATTCAAATTTAATTAAGTCTACATATGGGCTGAACCAAGCTGAGTGACACCCCCTCAGCATGCATGATAAGATGCCAACCATTTGTCCATGAAGCCATCACTCACATATCTTTCATGCTCAATTCCCATCTTCTTCCAAGCCTGCAGCTAAAACATTAGAAAACAGTGTGGATGTAGTTACTTGCTTCCAGTACAAATAGAGAAAGAATCACTTTTTTTAATAAGTATTTTTCCTGCAGAGGATATTCCCCTCCCTTTCTTAGTCTTCTGATTGAAACACATAACACTACATGCTTGTGTATCACCATGACATTCAGCTTTATTTTCTGATTGTGTTTCTCAGAGTAACTGGTAAACTCTCCTTCACATGTGAGTTAATAAAATTTGTGCAAAATTTTTTCTGGTCTTTTAAACTGCAGTTTTCTCTCACACTACACTCCCCCCCTTTTCTGCCTGGACAGTGAATCAAAAGTTGAGCAAATGCATGATGACAGGAGCCTTCTTAAGATGATGTTGTCCTAAACCTCACACAGACAGCAGGGCTTTAACCTCTCTTCATATGCATCATTTCAACATGCCAGAAAATACAGATAAATGCAAAAGGTTAGGCATTTTAAAAAAAACGTACTTCTGAACTCCCTTGTTTTTTACTTATTAGCTGATTCTTTCCTGTCAGGTCTCCATTTCAATGATTTGCCACATCATCATTATCAATGACACAACCAAATGAATACTACTAAGTCATGATTTCCACATCATGAGCCTGACAAAGGAGATGTCTACAGATTATTTTCGATACTTTAGCAGCTATATTTTTGAAAATACCTCACCAGATTTAGCACTGGTAAGAGTAGTCTCTTTATAAGCATTTCAGTTTGGAGACTTCCATTGAAAATGGTCAGTGCAAAAAAATAATTAGCCAGAATAATCCACTGTCTATCCACAGCAGGAGGTGTTACTTCCATATTGTTTCTGACTCCCTACTTCAGAGGCTGCACTGCTTACTTTTCTGCATGAAGTTATTTGCTTCCAACTGTTGTTAATGATCTGTAACTTTTAGAGGTACCTACATGAGATTATTCCGACCCTCATCTAGGGGAATAGAGACCAACCTGTAGTGCTGGAACTCTTTTGCATCAACAATATGATAGGACCAGAGCTTTATTCTTCCAGATCAGGGCCTTTGCCTTCAAAACAATTATCTTTCAACAGTGGTTACCAAACAAGATCAATTAAATATCATCAGCCAATTAAATTTTTATTCCATTTGTTAAAGAGGTAATCTTTAAAGAGGTAATTTTAAAAATATGCTTATAGCAGAGGAGTGAGTGGAGAGTGTGAAAGATTACTTTTTGTGAGAATTTGGCATGAAAACTAGAGAAGGTGACAAAGGCGGGTGACAAAAATGTGTAAAAGGAGAGGGTGAGTAAACTAACTTTTCTCTGGGGATAGCATGTCTATGGAAAAGTTCCCAGTTACAAATACATATTTTAAAAAAATATGCACAATGTTTGGCTAATTCAGCTCATGCTACATGCTTTGTTCATGCTATTAATTTGGCTCTCTCTCCATCACTTTTTATATCTGGTTGCTACAAATCTTTCACACCAACACAGATTCCCCATTCTTAAGATAATTTCTACAACTGTTGTTCAGTCCTCTGAACTACTTCAGTCTTTTTTGATAGAGACTCCCATGCATCCTATGGGTGGTACAGTCCTCATTCTCTGAAGTACCTCTTTGAAAAATTAGCTCAGCAGTGATTCAGCTTAACTAACTTACTGAGGATTCCCCTGGCACAGTAGCATCCCCTGGATGCTGGACATTTGCTCCAGTGTCATTCCTTCTGGCTGCTGTGTGGCTGTGGCAGGAAGACAGGCACAGCTGGAGCACAGTGTCACTCAAAAGGTGTAGCTGGCAACAGATGCACAGATGTTGGGGAAACCTGGTGTTGGGTGAGTCTGGGGGCTTGCTTGGAGTTTGGAGGGGGGAGGGTTGCATCAGGATATGAATTAGAATAACCCTGTATTTACACTTGTCAGTGCTCATGGTAGAGCCTTGGCCTGCTGGCTGAAGAGCAGGTCCTCTTTTTTCCCATACAGGTAGAGAACATTTAAAATCATGTCATCATAGCTCATGCACCCTCTCCTTCATATGACCTGAAAAATTTGCCTTCATTGTTACCTTGATCTCCTTAAGTGATTCTGGGGAAAAGATAGATGACCCCTCCCTTGTAATGAAGTACTTAAGAATTTTTTAGTCTTAATTCTTTCTTCAGCTTTTACACTCTGAACCTAATGTCTGGTTTATTGTTTCTGCATGTGTTTGACATGGATGTGTTTTGTTACACAAGTAAATATTTATGCTTACATGTATTTTGTACCTTTAAGTACTTTTTTTTTTTTTTAGCTTTGTCCTATTTTTTTTCCACTTTTTTCCCCTCACTAGTGTAATAACACCACTTCCTAAACCCTCTCTTTTTCCTAGATACTGACCACATCATCTCTGGGTGCTACTCCACTAATAAAACAAATAAAGACGTGGATTATGAGATCCTTTATAGACCTATATAGAACTCATCTGGCTTAGCTGGCAGGGGTCATGTAAACCTTCTCCATATATTACAGTTTGTGTGGTTTCACACCCAACAAATCCCAAAGTGGAACTCAGCTGCAACTGCCAACTTTTGTCTGTTGGGTTAAGGAACCCACCAAATTTCACATCAGCCATTTTAAAGTTGCAAGAAACCACACAGGTTGGGTGAGGAGGTCAAAAATCTGGTGAACATTTTGGCAAATCAGGCCTGAACAGTGGCTCAAGAGTACCTTGTTTTTTTCAGACTGTATCGTTTGACCAGCCTGACAGCCGGTCCATCCTGATGTCAATTTTTGTTCCCTGTAGCTCTTATTTTGTACAGAAGCATTCAGAATGAAAGCACAGGCATGACTTGTAGTCCTTTTCAGGCATTCAGACTGCAGTCTCAAGGTTTCTGAGGAGTCTCTGAGTGGTGAAGGGGATGAATACAGTAGTACAAGGAAGAAGCTGATGAGGTATCACAAGATGCCTAGCTTGAAGAGGAAAACAAAAGTGGTGAAAGCCTTTTCACAAGGAAGCTTAGGGATGACACCAATGCTTCGTATGAGAGCCCTGCAGAGTATGCCTCTTAAAGGACAAAACTCATGTTTCAGAAGTTAAGAGGACTTACTTGTCTAAGGAGCAGAGAATGCCTGCAAGCTTTAGAAGATCAAACCAACACAGCATGAAGAACACCACTAGCATGCTTAGCAGCTGTGTATTTTCTGGAAGCAGTATTGTTTTGGACACCAACTTAAGACAAACAAAACTAACCAAGAAGGACCAGATCTGTGCTTCTAATAGTCAAGACAAGTGACTAGATACCTTTCTTTTTCATTTAAAGTTGAAGGTAAAAGTCAAATGTTAGGGTCTTTCCTGTGTATGGTCTCCTTAGGATGTTTAATGCATTCCACTTATACTCTTTAAGAAAACTAAGTTAGCCAAGTATTATCTAAACAGAATCAGAAATATCTTAGGACAAACATGGGAAGAGATACTGGTGAGCAAATCCCTCAAAACAAGCATTTTAGCATCAAAACCAAATTCTACCAGACTTTTTTCCAAAGTTGAAAAAGATGAGATGTCTCTTCTGCCATTAATTTGATTTCCCATGGTTTTTTTTAATTATTATTAATTTTAGCCTTCTTCTGTGTGTAGAGTAATGCTCACAGGGGATTACAGATTCTCTGTGGGTGTAAGAAAGTTCCCCTGATGCCAATGGATTTATTCAATTACAACACTTTACAGCTCTGTCACTGCGCCCTTAAAAAGCCCAGACCTCAGCCAGACTCAGACTTGCATTTTCTTTAAAAAAATATTCAGTTCCATCATTGACTTACGCATACCTCAGCTTTTGGCATCCATTTTACAAAGGTATTGGAAAAAAAACCCCAAAGCCTTGATCTCCAGTGACAACCAAAGCCGCATATAAGTAATTTCCTTTTAGCACAGATGGGATTAAATGTTACTCCTTTTTCACACAGTTTTGATGAGATCTTATATTTGATCACACTCAGCTGTGTGGGAGGCACAAGACTTGCCCAAACCATTGAACTCAAGAAAGACACATCATCCCAAGAGGAATCAGACACAAGATGACCAGGCTAGAGCTCCCCTGAGAAGCTGAAAGGCCCCTGTGAGAACCACACACCACAAAATGTTATCCCAATGCTGAGCAGCAGACAGCAGGGAGGATGGTAAGTGGGCAGCCCTTGGAAGACAGAGGGAAGGTGAGGAAGAGGCTAAGGATAGGCTGGGTGATGAGGAAAAGAATGATCTCAGTGCTGGAACAAATTTGCATAATCTGTCCTATGTAATAATATCAGATATAGAGTAAATGGAAAGTAATAAATTTAACTTCTGCCAGGTATCAATTTGTCAGGCCAATATCCTGTACTATTTTCTTTGAATGGGTTTCCTGCCTCAAATCACTTGCAGTATTTTCTTTACATTTGATAGCAACACCAAAATGGATATATATCATTGCCATGTATTGGAAAGCCAGTATCATGTGCACTGTACTTACATCAGTCAATTGGGACTCTGCAATTACTTAAGGTTTTGGGAAGTCTGCAGAGGTTTCTTTGGAGCTGATTTGAGTTCCCTTTTAATAGGTGATAATATGCACTGTAATTATCATGGCAACATCTAACAGGATAGCAATTAGAAATATTTTCTTTTCAGGGTGTGATGACTGTGTTCTTGGATGCCTGTGCAGGCATCTCCGTGATTGATGGGTATGAAGTGGCACAGATACGAAAGACTTCATCTAGGGATCACTAGAGATGTCCTGTCTCTTCCCAGTTACTTTTCAGTGAGCACAAACATACAGATTACAGTTCTGGGAGCATCTCTGTTCAACTCCAGCTGGCAAATACCAGAGGGGTATAACCCTTTGCAGGACTGCAGTGAGACAGCTCAAAAGGAAAACATCCCCACCATAGCACTGCAGCACCATATTAGAGACACCCTTACCTACTCGAAGCTCTTGTCCAAAGACTGTTTTCTCTCCCAGCGCAGAGCAGTTCCACCTCCCATACCGAAACTGGTACTGGCACTCATTGATTCCCATTTGTGCCCCTTCCCCAATCACAATGATGGCATCAGGGCGGCTCTGGCAGATCGCTCGCTGCCGAGGGGCCAGGCCTGGGATTTTGTTGCAGATAATATTAGCTCCTAAAGCCACCACGGATGACAAAGCTCTGAAGAAAAAAACAAAACAAAACAAAACAAACAAAACAAAACAGAAAGACACATTATAATCAAATTGAGGCCATTCATTGATTTTGCTGGGTGTTGCCACGTGACAGGCAAGGTGCTGGGCAGAAGAAGGAGGCTTGGAAGCTGTGTTATGAAGACTTATCCCAGCCTCTCTGGTCTGGCAAATAAGGATGGAAATCTTGCAGCAATTCCTGATCTGATTTATGCCAGAAACAACAAACTAATGGAATTTTTGCACTTTTACTTCCAGTTCTACATGCAGCCATCAGCTGATGAGATGTGAAAAGCAAGACATATTTAAAAGCAAAATATTGTGATAATTGATTGCCTGAGAATCTTTGGAGCCCATGTCTGCTTTGAATGGCCTACACAGATCCAGGCTCAGAACTTCAGTTACAGCAGCCAGTTCATCCATCCCTCATTTGAAAGCGTTGAGCACAATTTAGAGAATGACTTCACACTACCAACCTTCTTGCCTGTTATTACACTCCGAGATTGAGTGATTAATGAAAGTTCATCAGCATAATGGCACTTTTAGACCTGGCAAATGTCATGGAGCACATATGAGTGATCTGTGATATGTGCCGTCCATACTAGAGACGTTTGTAGTCCTCATTCTTCAAGTATAGTTTCAGAATACATTATAAAGTTTGCATATAACTTGCACCTGTTTCAGTTTAGTGCATTTATTTTTCATTTTTTAGATCACTTTTCAACATCTTTGCAGGCTCACTTTTCAACATCTTTACAAGCTACATTTTCAGTGGCAATATTTTGAAAAATAAGACACAGTGGGGACACATTCAGAGATGAATCAGGTCTGATCTACTGAGCATCAGACAGGCCCATGCCAGGATGCTTCAGATGGCTCTGGACAAGTCAGCAGGAGCAAAGTGAGCAGTATAGTTAAATTAGCAAAACAAGCCTTGCTCAGCATGGTGTGATGGACTCTGAGACAGAAACTCAACCAAAGCCTGGAAAAACCCCTGCCATGCTGCCCTGCTGACGGTCCTGCTCTTGGCTAGAAAACTGGGGGAAGTGTCCCTGCAAGGAAGTATACCCACAAATCCTCTCCCCTCTTTAGCTTGGCATTGGTTCCTACAGATAATTTAACTTTCCCATCAAATTCTGCTGTTGACTTTCTCTGTATTGTAAAGATGCTTGCCCAGATCATCCTGCAGCACCTTAGGCTTCACTGGAATTTCACAGTAGCAGAAGTCACCATAAATAAATGATAGTAACAGGATACAGACTAACTTCACCATTACCTTCTTCTCCAATTACCAATCTAGAACACTGTCTTAAGTTATTCTTCTTACTGTTTAAAACTTCCCACTGGAAATTCTTCTTTTGGAAAAGGCTGACTAAACAAAACTGAAGAATTTTATAGGAACTTATCAACTTAATCACAAAGGAAACTGTGAAATTACATAAATACTGCATTTCAATTAGATCAGAGTGTTGCTTTTTGCCATTTCAATAAAATAAGCCAGAAATGCCAAAATGCCAAAATGAAATACCACTTTTACTATGGAATGGAAATTCAGTGATGATTCACTCTGCCTTCATAGGTATTTGTGCATCTTTTCCAAAGTTAACAATCCATGAGAAATTCTCTAATTGTTTTTTTAATTATGATTTATGGTTTGGGGGCTTGTTTATAGATACAGAGACAAAGCATTGCAGACCATTTGGTACCATTTGGTACTACCTAAGTTAGAACAAATTGGAGCTGCAGCTCTGACCACTCACAATGTTCAGAACAGGAGCATTCAGACCTGTAGCTTTGTTTCATATTTCTCTGAGTAGTAAGCAACAAATCTGGAGCATCGACTGGGATGAGCAAGTCCCCAGAAATTCATGCAGGTTTTGAACTGTTTTGTTTCTGGCACACTTCTATTTAAAAAACAGTAAAATATTGAAATCCTTAAATCAGGACTTTTCAAGAGATATGATAATCTTAAAAAAACCCCACAAAAAAAACATTATTAGTTTTATGTAGAAAATTACATCCTCTGATTTTTACAATGGCACTTAATACATTAACTTAAGGCTTCAAAAGTTATGGAAAATCACAGGGGAAAGTATAAATTTTTTTTTCAATCAGGCACTTCTCAGCACTGAAAAGTAAAAGTTTTGTTTCTTTTCATTACTCATGGAGCTTTTACTTTGCTGACTTCCATTACTTTCCACATAGGATATGCATTCTGAAACTGTTACAGTAAAACACAACAGAAAGTATTTTTCCTTCATAGCTGATGTGTTCTGTTCATAAACATATACTCACTGATGACTCTAAAATGCCAGGACACTTTCCCACATCATTTTAGGATCTAGGTCTGGTCCTTCCATGGTTTTAAAGTTAGGACAAAGGAAAGATAACTTGTACAGAGTAAGCAAACTGAAGATTCTGAGGGGACTCTACCATTACATCTTAGTCCGTGGTTTTTCTTTCTGAAGGAGGCTGAAGGGAACTCAGGTCAACCACTTGCTCTCTGCCAAAATGTACAGGCATTGGGTTATCTGAGAAAAGGGAGAATTTTTCCAGCCATTCTTCATAGCAGAACAACAGCCGGGGTTCCCTGGCAACAACTCCCCAGCTCAGCACATACAGGGGTTCTCTGGGTGCATCTCAGGCTGTGCCCCATCCTTACCCTATCCCCTCCACCTGGCTTTTCCCCCTCATCTGGGGCAGAACAGGGGCCAAGCATCTTGCAAGTTCTCCATATCCAGTAACACATTTCCCTTGAAGCAGGAGCTGCTACACAGACTGACAGTTTTAGGAAAATCTAATCCTGCAAGAATCTGGGTGTGGGTCCTAAGAAACAGACATGTACAAGCATTCAAAATTTCAGCTGAGGCCACATGGCCATCTTACTAATAAATAATCTATCTATATATATAAGATTATTTTTATATGATATAAATACTTAAAACCAAACTAACTAACTAAAAAAAACAAAAAACAAAAAACAGGTACAAGCTACAAGATAACTTTCTGACATTTTTTTTCAAGTGCTGAGTTCCCAGTTTCCACTATTATCTCAGCTTGAGCAACAAAAACTTATGACTTTCAAAACAAAGGAAAACAAATAAGAGTTGGCTACAGTATTTACCCCATGTATAATTTTAAGTTTAGTTGCTTCCTCCATACACATCCCTACTGTCTCATAATTAGGTTAAAGAGTGTATTATTTGGTCTGTCATTGTTTTTTGAGAAGGCCTTGGCTGAAGTATTTTAATACAGCGGGTCAGTTTATTCATCCAGAAAATAAGCAAGATCATGTCTGCTTCAGAAGGCATTGTGAGGATATTGCTATTATGTGTTTGGAAAGTGCTTTAAGACATTCCTCATTAAAAGAATTAAACTGCAGTTACTGGAGGTGGAAGGGGACTTAGTTTTTTATTATTACTTCCAAGGACTTCACCCTCTCTGTCCTGAATTTGCCAGCATATTCCCTCAGACTTGTTTAGCCTACTTTTAGATTGTTACTACAATTTCCATGCCAAAAGAAATGCTGAATCATGAAACTGTGGTTTTGGAAAACTTTATTTATATTAAAGAAATGCACCCAACAGCATTTCAAGCCTCCTCTCCACTGCTTCTTGCAGTGTCCAACAGTTTGTGAGTCTGTCACACATTCAGTAGGACTGTGTTGTGCTCCTGCCCCTTGGCAGGTTGAAGGCTTCAATTTTTTTTTCATTGGAGAGAGAACATTTCACTTTATAACTGTGAAAAATCAGACATTTTGGCATCTTCTCCCATCTAATCCTTCTCTGTGGTGCAAACTTTCCTAGATCCTTATTAGAAGGAAATCCTGAGTGCAGTGTTTTGTCAGGATTTCTTGATCAGTTTGGGGTAACCATCCCACCCCGTGAGAGCCCCCCTGCCTGTTTCAGGTATTTACGCTGGGTCATCCACATGGGTTATCCAACTAAACAACAATAGTGAAATAATGTCACAGAATCACAGAATCACCACAGTTGGAAAAGACCTCTAAGATCACTGCATCCAACTGTCAGAATTCCCCTGAATAAAATACATGTATCAATATCTGTATCCCCTGCTAAAGCATGTCTTGAAGTGCCTTATCTACATGGTTTTTAAATACCTACAGGGATGGTGACTCTACAGCCTCCCTGGGCAGCCCATCCCAATGCCTAACTACTCTCTCAGTGAAGAATTTCTTCCTCAGATCTAGGCTAAAACTTCCCTGGTGCAACTTCAGGCCATCTCCTCTGGTCCTATCGTTCACTTGAGAGAAGAAGCCAACACCCACCTCCCTGCAACCCCCTTTCACGTAGTTGTAGAGAGCAACAAGGTCTCCTCTCAGCCTCCTCTTCTCCAAACTAAACATTCCCAATTCCCTCAGCCTCTCCTCACAGGGCTTGTTCTCCAAGCCCTCCAACAGCCTGGTTGTCCTTCTCTGAACTCACTCCAGCAGCTCAGGGTTTTTCTTGTAGCAAGAGGCCCAGAACTGAACACAGTGCTCGCCAGTGCTAAGTACAGGGGCAGGATCATTTCCCTCCTCCTGCTGGCCACCTATTCCTGATGTAAACCAGGATACTCTGGGCCTTTTTGGCCACCCAGACGTAGTGCTGGCTCATATTCAGCTGGGTATTAACCAGCACGCCCAGATCCTTTCCTGCTTGGCAGCTTTCCAGCCACTCTTCCTCAAGTCTGTTGCATTGCCTGGGGTTGTTGTGACCATAGTGCAGGACCTGTCACTTGTCCTTGCTAAACCTGATTTTACTGACCTTGGCCCATCGGTCCACCCTGTCCAGGTCCCTTTGCAGAGCCTTCCTACCCCTGAGCATATCAACACTCCCACCCACCTTGGTGTCATCTGCAAACTTACTAAAGGAAGCCCTCAATCCCCTTATCTAGATCATTAATGAAGATATGGAACACGACCAGCCCCAAAACTGAGCCCTGGGGAACACCACTGGTGACTGGGCACCAACTGGATTTAACTCCATTGACTGCAACTCCCTGGGCCCTGCCATGTAGCCAGTTTCTAACTCAGTGAAGAGTATCCATGTCTGTACCATGAGCTGCCAGCTTCTGGAGGAGAATGCTCTCAGAGATGGTGTCAAAGACTTTACTAACATCACATTTTCTAAGTAATCAATGGTAATCGCTGGCATCACTTCATCACTTAGTCATTCATCCAAGGGAAAGACCAGCACTGAAATTCAGCAATAGTTATAAACAGAATAATATCTAATTTTTTAAAAAAACAACCTAACACTGATCTTGGCTTGGATAGGACCTTGCAGTTTAAACTTCCTACAAACTAAACCAGGGGAGTGATGTTTTGAAAGGCCTGCTTTCTGCATCAGAATCCCGAAACATCAAGTTTTTTGTTCTTTGAAAAAAAATAGGTATGACTGCAGCCATAGAAAGCAAAAGTTCATGGCAGCGGGAAACAAGTTGCAGCTTATTTTTTTAAATAATGGTTGCTTGACGGTACATAGACAGATGACTACTGTCACAGAAATTAAAATTCTCCCTCAAAATATACTTCCTATTATGGATGTGTCTTGTCTCCGGGACTTAAACAGCTACAGCTTTGCTTTTGACAAAGTTATGTGGAACAATTAAAAGATCACAACCATGAAAAAAATCATATATTCCAAGCAATTTGTAAAAGTAAGGGTCTCTGAAAATACATGAGAAATTAAACACCAAGGCCTAAATTCATGTGTGCTTTAAGAACAAAAAATATAATGAAGTATGGCTTGGCAGAAGAGACATGTACTCCCCATTCACAATTTTCTTTCTTGAGTCTCTATTTGCAAATGTAGGCATATTAGTAATTTCATTGATTTAAAATATTATTTTCTTGCAACTTCAGATTGATTTCTCATAAAGGAATCATGTCACTTAAGCTATATTTTATAGAGAGTTTCAGAGTCTTTGATCAATAATAGATAAATCAGATAAATTACTAGATAATAGATGAAGTAAACCCTTATAACCAACAATTGTGCAATCAGATGTGCTACATGAGGAAGTTTGACAAAATTATGAAATAGAATTGTGTATGTACAGGTAAACAGCAGTAACTAACCAGTCTTCAGAGTAGTCCCCAAACTCCTGTATGGACACAGATGTGTTCTGAGATTTCTCTAAGGAGCTTAAAATTCTTTTTTGACAAATACACAATAAAAGAAGACTTCAGAGACATTAAACCAACTACACATTTCACACCCATGAAGCACTTAACCAAGTTGATTTTAATCTTTTGATTAAAAAAAACCCCAAACAATCCTGCCTTAAAATTTTTTCTCTAGCAATCCTTGCTCCCTGGGCAAACTGCATTTTATTGCAGGTCAGGGGTGGCTTCAGGAGCTACACCTTCTCCTCCAACACCCTCACTTATTTGTATTCCTGGCTGAAGAGCAGCACAGTGCATTCATTTCCCCTTAGACGCTGAGCCAGCCTCACTGCTGCTCACCCCTTTTGAATAAGCACTCATGGGTTCACCATGATCTCACTCCTAATACTGCTACTCGATATTCACCTGAAGCTGTTGTTGGGCAGGGGGCTCATTTTCAGCAAGGAATGAAGGGATTTTGCTGCACAAATCCCATCAACAGCAGAGAAGCTGCACAGCTTCAAGCCTCAGCACGCTGCACTGAAAACATCTCTGATAAAAATGCCCATAATGGAGTCTTTGTTAGAAAGAACCACTGAGATATTTCGTGGTGACACTGCAACTCATCTGAAACACTACACCACCGCTGAATGGTTTACTTAATTAAGAATTCCTAAGTAAATATTTTGAGCGTGCATCAGTTGCAGAAATTGGCAGGAGCATCCCAGGCTCTGAATGCCATCTGCATATGCTTAGGCTTTCAATTTCATTCTCCACCACTGGCTTTAGGAGATCATTGTTTGGTGCATGTGTCATTGAAATGCAAATCAAATAGAGTTGTGTGGCACTGTCCTGCTGGAGCTCCAAGCCTTCAGACCTGGAGGCCATGGACAGCAATGTGTTTGACACATTAAATGAAAGGTAGAGATTTCTCTGAGGAGGTCACCCCCACGTCCCCCCCAAAAAAAAGAGCCTGCTCTATTATATATCATGATTGAAAGTGGTGGAATAGGTAAGCTTGAGGGATGACTCACACAAGAGCAGAGCATGTCTTGGACTAAACACCTGTTTTAGTGAGGAGTGGGAACAAGGACCCCATCCCTGTATCCAAAAGCAATGGGGAGAACATCAGCAAAGCCTTGGATTCAAACCCTCCCCTGCCAGTTGGGAGGCACAGGATGGCTGCTATGGAACTGTCAGGAAGGGATTAGGTTCCAGAAGGAAGAAGGGGAGACATTGAGAGACATCCCCAGGCCACAGGACCAGCGTGGTGGTGGCCTTCATGCTGCCCAAAAGGCCCATGCTCACGGGCTGCAGTGCAGCAGCAAGCAGCAGCTCTGACAAGGGATGTCCTTAGGGCCTGCACTTTCTGACTCCTTGGAAGTGACACAGGCAATCCCTGCTCATTTACCCCACTAGTTTTCTAGTGTATACCAAGGAAATGCTTACACTGAGAACCAGAAGCAACAGTGCAGGTGTGAACACCATAAGACAAAGTGGAGATGGTAAAAGCCCCGTTACATAACAGAGCATTTTCCTCTACAATCTCGCACTGTATCCTTAATTGCTGCACAAAACTATAGGATTACCACTTGTCCTGAGCTCAAAGTGGAGGATAACTGGAGAGGGGCACTCCCACTGGCTTTCCAAAACAAGAAGCTTCAGCTAAGCTCATCGAAATAGAATTATGGAAGGTTAGGAGAGTTTGGAGAGGTTAGAAACAAAAATTGTCTCTGCATCTCATCATCTCTCATGGTTCCCAACAGTGCTTTGTACTGGGCTTTTGCTAATTCTTACTGGTCATGTGAGAGCAAGAGGCAGCAAAAGGACCTAAGATTCTGGAGTATTTCTTTCGTGATGTCTCCTGAGAATTTTCCTCAAAATGACAATTCAATCTGATTGTAAGTTGACCCATATCTTGTTTGATGCACTTGTTTGATCCACTAGAGTATTTTTAATTCATCAGTCAGTAGGCAACACTTGATACTTACCAGGATATCTTGAGACTCATTACATCTCTAGTTTATCTGTATTCATTTTTTTTACACCAAAAGAAGACTCGTGGAAAACAGCAATGCCTCATATGTCCTCTTGTATAGATCACGCTGGAAAAATGGACATTTACATTTACATTGGATAGTTACTGCCTTACAGCAAGGATTCCGAGTTCGCATGGCAAACTGCTATGTAACAAGGTTTTTCTTTCTTGACTCAAATTATATTATTCTAGGGGCATCTTTTTTTTATGGTGAATAACATTAACATCTTGTATATATAAAAATCAATAAAAGCAAAATAGGGTGTTAAAATGTCTGAAGTGTGGGAAACTTTGATACCAAAGCAATTTGGGTTTCAAGTGTTAGGACTGCTAAACCAGAGTTATCTGATAGGCCTGCTTTGGGAGCTGAAGGAATGCAACAGCTCTCCTGGCATACACAGAGCAATCCGTGAAAGGCTGGAATATTCCTGCTTTGGTTTTGCCAGTGATGGGGGTGGTGACACATGTGGTATAGTTGAACTTATCCAAGTAAGTTTTGTGAAAAACATTATTGATATCAAATTATTTGATTGCTTTAAAAACCCAGGGCTTTATAAGATAGACATCAAATAGAAACACTTCTGTTTCACACCTTTTCTTCTTCTTTTTTTTTTAATGACTATATAAACATAGTTAACAGGACCTGCCATTTCAATTCTCCAAGCATCCACACACCTGTGTTATACCTTGCAAAATACCAAGCAGCTCCCACCATCAGTAACAAAACTGTCTGTTCCTGAACACCAAGATCCCTGCCAAGCACTTGCAGTTGGTACTGATGTCTCAAGTTATGATTTGCCTTCTACCACATTTCTGTTCTGTTAGCACTAGGAGGAGTCATGCTGATATCTAACAGGACATTACAGAGTTGTTTGCGGAATAGTGATCCACCACAGTGGAAAGCAAAATTACCTTGCATAATAACTGTGGTGGGATATTGCTGTTCCCCTGTGGGGGAATACAACTTCAAAATACCAAAAGGGCTGGAAGAGATAGGAAGCAGATTTTCTGTGTCTCTACAAAAACAATTCGAAATTATAGAGAAATAAAAATTTTGCACTTCAAAATGTACAATCCACATTTTTGCTATGTTTTTATATAGCAAATAAGAATTAATAAGTTTTCTCCATCACACATGACATGCACAGATATGGGCATTTTCCAAACTTTATTAATTCCAAGCCTTAATTAAGCATAGCCATATTTTGGCTTTGTCCAAAGATTAGCAGTCTACTCTCTCCTGTGGAAAGGTTAAAAGGGAAGAGAAGGATGCAGTCCTCTGAGCAAAGTTCAAGACTTGGCAAGCCTATACCCTCCTTAACTTGTGAGATCAGATGAAAGTGTGTCACAGTCATGATGTGTCTCTGAAACCGCAGGACAATATATATGCATGTTCACAAGCACAGAAACATATATTCCTTGGTTAGCTCACTCCAAAATCTCCTTCGGTTCAATAGCAGGTATTCTCTGTGCATTGAAAATCTTAAAGATGGACTGCTTTAAAATACGTTTTGTTATATTTTCTACTTTAAATTTAATTATAAGATATAGCTTCATTTTTTTTGGCTTTGCACAAACAGGACTTCCATGAATATGATACAAAAATTGAAAGAGAAAGGAATGTAATTGGGGATCTTGAGGAAAAAAAGATATTTGGTTCCCAAAAGGAAATCATCTGTCTTTACTGATATGATGGTTCAGGTCAGAACTCATCTTTGTTAGATCTGAGCAGTCAGCCATAATAAATTTTGAAAATCTACTAATGAGCCATTACATTCCAAAATTTAGTCCTTTCTGCACTGACTGTTAATCACAAAAATGAAAATGTGTGTTGCTTTAAGCTACACCTGAACAGCCATACAAAGTAGTCTCAGAGGTCCTTTTAAGCTGGAAGGTGGAGACGACATATTGACCCCACACACAATGTGCAATTTGGACTAAATGACCACTGGAGGCTGCTATTTGTGCACAGATATATGACCACAAATCAAGCTGTTTGACTGGTCTTGAATTAGCAGTGGAAGAGAAAAAAATCAAATTCACTTTGTCAGTGGCATTAAATTTTTATACACTGAATACACCAATATACTCAGAGTCATCATCTATTTCTTTTCTTTTCCTCATCACTATTGTGGTGGTAAATCTTTGCTAAGGCCATGAGATATCGATTTATGAAATTAAATAACATCCACAAACAAAATTAAAACAAAAAACCCTGTTTATTTTTGGCTTGGTGATGTCATGTTCACTTACTGGCCTGTTTCTCCATCTGGAATGGGTGTATTGCTCAAACCAATGTCAGCGTTTGTTGTTCTTATCTGCTCTGATTGTCCCACTTAAAGCAAGACCATTGTCTGCCAACACAGAGAGTGAAGAGCATGAGGTCTTCTGTTGGGTTTTCTCTACTACTACTGAAGCTTTGGGAGGACACACCCCCAGAGCAAGGGCAGCCTTTCCTGAGCTGGTGTGTAGGAGGTAAGGAAGTGAATGTGAGGACTGAGCACATCTTTGAGAGTGCCCAAGTGTACCAGGTAGATCATCAGCTCCTTGACATACTGCCAATTTGATTTCAGAGCCTTGAGCCCTAGACTTTCTCCTCCTTGATGTCCCACTTTTATCTTTCCTTCAAATTACACTAGTTACTATGCACTCATTTACAGTGAACACACTTGCGTTGTTTCCAAGATGTGGGAAAAACTGTGAAAGACACACAGAGTCTCAGAAGCAGGAACCATTAACCTCTCCAGGCTTGGCATGAAGTCTGATGTTCTTTGCCCTTTCTCACTCCCATGTTGCTACCAGTAAGCAAAATGCCGTGTCACATTACTCAATGGCAGGCTGGCACAACCAGAAAGAGAATCCACAGAAAATCATATAGGCACATGCTAATGGAAGCAACAGCTTGGCATCTGTTCAGTGTTACATGACATGGCAAATAGAGCCTCCCTCCAGCCCTTGGTCTTGGAGATGCAGCCCAGCAACCCACCTCTCAGACTTCTGCACCACCACCCTGCCATGAGCTCAGCCTCACACAAAGATACCCAGACTTGCTTTAGGTGACCTGCCAGAGGTTGCAGTGTAACCACCACACACAGACTTGAGATTGGCACAGCCTGATTGCCTGGGTACTTGTCCCATTCCTAGGATGGGTTTGGCAACCAGGAGGTTGTGCTATGGCCAGGTAGGTAACTTTTAATGAGCTCACTATGCTGGCTGTGCCATGAGCATGCTCACGAAAACAGAGATGCCCTGCAAGTCCCTTTCAGCATGCACAGCTCAGATAAGATCTTGCAAAGCATTTATTTAAAGAAGGAAAATTCTGTTAGGACCAGAATATTAAATACAAGATATTTATCACAGATTTCAATATGCTAGATGCATAGTTGAAACCCTTCATGCTTTCCTGGTCATGTAGTCATATTTGCTTCATCAGCACATTTGCTCTTAAGCTGCAAGTCAGTCTAAGTGTAGCAGAACATATTCCTGCATAAAGACTTCATAGCAAACACCAAATCCCAAAATTCATTGAAGAGACAGAAGCTTTGCACTACAACAGACACCTAAGAAATACAGAGTGCAGAACACTGCATTCAGTATTTTTTTTCATATTTTCAATAAGTATTTGTCTAAAACCAAAAGAAAAAAAAATGCAGCATACTTTTGAACAAATGTCAAACTGAATTGCCCTTGTGAAGGGCAATTTTTTTGAAATAGCCTATTAATGCATTAACGAATTTTGCATTTCCTCTACAGATTCTGTTTGGTGACCTTTATTTCCCAGCGGCAGAATTATCTTGGCATCGCTGCCAAGTGAAACTGCTCGCCGTTTTTATGGAGCAGGCCTGCTCCCCTTGCACCCAGCCAAACTCCCACTGCCTCTTGATAATCATGCAAAGAGAAATTCTGATCCATTGGGCAGATAATTTGTGCTTAACACCCATACACGAGTTATCCCATTGAAGCTGCAAGATAGTATGTACGTGAGGTTATTCACATTAGTAAGAGAGGGAAACAGGGCTTGGTTGTGAGAGTATCCTACAAGACTCATCATATCTGCAGATCTTTTCCCAGAAGTTGGACATTCCTGTAAAATGGCTGCAGTCTGAGAAAGCCTTGGGGATGAAAAAATGGGGGGAACCCTCCACAAACTCTAGAATATAAAAACATGATCCTATGCAGATCATCAAACATTGAAAACAGTATTGCAGTCAGCATGTGGGCTTTCTGTGAAGAGAAATACTGTGTTTTATAAGCTGAACTGTCAACACTGGTGCAAAACAATGTAACACCCAACAGAGCCATCCATGAATTTCTAAGGCTTCTTTCAGCTGCTTATTTCAAAATTTTAATTTTGAGTGATGTAAGAACCACAGTGAACCACACAGTAACTTTTCTGGTTTCATGGCTTGTTGAGCTTATTCCAGGTGTTCAGAAGGATTAGCAGAAGCCATTTTGAGTTGTTTTTCCAGAGGGAGTTTCTAAATTTGGTCGGCAGCCATAAAATCGTGCATCTGTGTTATTATCCCAGTGGCCCGAGTTGGGTGTGTCCCTGGCTTTTTGCAAATCACTATAAGCTTGTGAAAGCAGCTGGATGAAACACTTCTTCTGAAATCTCTGGAAAGATCACACACACTGACAATCATAAACATGCAAGCATTTACCTGCATTTTTGTTATGGTTTATACAGACCCAAATTAAGCTTTTTCCTGCCTTCGAACTGAAGATGCTGTTAGCTATGGACACCATGCACATCTTCTTTCTTCAGAATCTCTTTCTAGACGTAATCATAGAATCATAGAATGGATTAAGCTGGAAGGGACTTCAAGCTGGTTCCAATTCCCTTGTCATGGGCCAGGACACTTCCTGCTAGATCAGCTTGCTCAAAAAATAATTCAAAGAAGTCCTTTACAGGACATGTAATCCAAAGAGTGAACGTACTTAAAGAGGTAAGTGGTAAGAAACATTTGGAATTCTCAACTGAGCCAGCAGAGGTGATACTAAACAGCTGCATAAAAATGAAACATATGAAATCTATAGGGTATATGGGCAGATGGTGTTGCACACACAGTGTCAACCAGCAAGCAGCCAGGGCAGGTTAAGGAGAGCTTTACAGCTACATCTGGGTCACACTCTAGGTCTTCATCTTCTGGCAGCCTCACACTCTTAGATAAAAATCTTCCTTCACTGCTAGAAAATACTCACCCTGTGGTTTTTTTTTCTCAAAAAACAGAATTCTGGCACTTCTGACACTGATTTTTTTAACCTTTTTACCCTTGAGTGCAATAGAAATTTAGAGAGAAATCTAACTTTTCTGTCTGAATTACATTTAATCATTTTAAAGAAGAAAAACATAAACAACATCAACTCTAAATCTTTGAACTACTGAATTTTCCCCAGAACCTAGAAATTAAACTTCATTAAGCCCTGTGGCATTTATGCACCACTCAAAATGTGATGTTAGTTAAAAAGAGTTGTGATTATAGCCAAGGATAACCAGGGACATGTTCTAAGGTGTGACATCTCCAACCTGCATTCTGACTTTCTCCCAGTGGCATGCCTTTTTTATGGTGTTAGGCCAACACTGGCAAAACAAAACACACACTTTCATTAAGCATTCCATCAGAACACATGGATCTAAAAGCACATGACAAAGCAGCCAGCTGGACTGGCATATGTAGGCACAGCAGTGTGCAGAGCTGGCCACTCTATGCTTACATTGAAAGGTGCCTGTTAGGATGTTACAAGACCACAAATGCTGGAGACTGAATGAGCTGCATTCCCTGGAGAGAGCCTTGTGAGAAAGCAATGTGGTAATCACTTCTGTCTGAATGGTGTTGGAAAGGCACAGTTTTAAAAGCAGAAGGAAGTAAATGGGACATAAAGTGAAATCAAGTAGACAGGAGTCAATCCACCTTCCCTGAGGAGGGATCATCCACAAACTTCTCCCACCTGACAGATACTTGGTACTGCTTATAAAAACACTCTAAGTTAATTTTCCCTGAATTTCAGCAATTAAAGCTCAGTGCTTCTTCCCTGATGCTCCATGGAAACAAAATATTTTGGCCCCAGAGGCCTTGCACCATCTTTTACATTTTTTATAAATCTTCTGCAGAGCAGAACAGTCCTCATTCAACTTTTCCTCTCAAGCTTTTCATCTCCTATGATCACTGTCACTCTATGCTATGTCCTTGTTTTATTTCACAGAAGCTGCTCAACAGAATACGAATGGCACTGAAGGAAATACACTCCCTTCTCCTCCTCAGAGGGATACAAAAATTAGGTAACTGGCTTTGTTACCCCATGCATTTAGTGTCATTCTGGATGCTGCTGGCTACTCACTGACCTTGGCTTAACTCTCATTCGGGTGGTACCCCAATACTGCTATGTTTAGTGGGTACCTTCTAAATCATGTTCCTACCCTTCCTTGCTCACCAACCCATCCCAAACCCAACCCCAAAGTGTCCTGCCTTCCTTCATATCCCAGTATGAAGAAGCATGTAGCAGAAAAGGCTCCTGCCTTGGGTTTGGTCCAGCAGAGAGCTGCCCTATACAGAGGGGACAACCAACTCCAATGACTTAATTAAGGACCAGAGACCTCAGGCCATCTGATCCTGAGGCTCCTTGGCTGCCTGTGTTAGATTAGCCTCCACACTCTGGGATACCTCTAGGTAGGTGGGGTGGGGGTGAGCTGATTTGAGAAATCATTATCTTGTTGAGAGCGAATCTTAAAATGTATTGAGTGTATCAAAACCAACACCGGCTCAACACAGAGATCATCCTTTGCATCCTTCGTAGCAGTATAGGAAGAAAATGAAGAAAAACACTGCCAAAACTGAAAGTGCATGCAGGTGGAGGGAGGAGAGAAACAGAGTTGAAACCTGCAGTAAAGGGATTATTTAGTTCTCATTTCGCTGTGAGTTTCCCTCGCTGCTGACTTCTTCAGTTCCTGCATGAACCCAGTGTTAAGGCTAATTCTGCAGCTGTGTCAAATTAGCCCTGCAAAAATATTTTGACTCCTTGAACTTGCGTTTCACCCTCTCATTAGTGGAACAGTGGCAGTTGTGAAATTAGTGGCCAGTTATCAGCACTCCTTTGATTTGCAAATAAGTGCAATTGCAGCATCTGACTTCGAAGACATAGAGCAGATGGAGTTCAAGTATGGTAAAAAGTACAGAAACACAATTTGCATAAATTATGCTTGATATTTACATTACAGCTTTTAGTGTCTGAGAAAGTAAACTCTGCAAGTAACAGTATCCTCACCAAATATTTAAAAGACAGAAAGGTCATGTTTTAAAAACATCTGTTTTAAGACCCTTAGAAATATTGCTTATGTGGGCTCCCACCAATACAGAGTGTGCATAAAACCAAGTTTAGGTGCAGTGTTGAGTAGAATTACAGCAGATTAAAGTAGTTTGCCAGTAAGTGATAGCCAAAGTGGGCTTGACAAGTTTTGGTTTCATTGCACTTCTGAGAACCAGAACAACTGCACAGGGTAATTTCTCTAATCAGAGACCTGTGAACTGGTTAAGAGAAATGAGGTGGTATCACTTCCAGCCTCACTGGGTCATTCTCTCATGTCTCAAAACAAAGCCAAAGCAGTTTTGTTGCAAGGAATTACATATGTTGGTGAAAAAGTGTTTTTTCAGTTGCTGGCTGAAATGCAGTCTCTCTTTGTTTGATTTCTAAGCCAGTCTTTATGCTCAGGGGGCCCTAGGAGTTTAGATGAAGAGTCCAGATCACTAGATACTTCTGAATTTGCTATAATTCATGGATTTTCTATAGAATGTGGTAAAAAACTTTATATCCAATACCACTTAAAATAAACAGCTCTAGAATTAAGGCAGCATTTATGGTTTTTTATTCAGCTTCTGAGAATTTGATCCTAGTAAAAATTAAAGTGCCTTATTTTATTGGATTACCATTGCGTTATTCCATTAAAATGAATCCTTAAATTCCAGTTTCTCTAGCTCACACACAAAGGACTTATACCATATCATCATCTTTCCTAGCTTAGCCTATAGGATCCAGCATGAAAGTTTACTGTCAAGGCAAAAGAAACATAGCACCGGAAAACCTTCACTCTAATACAAAATTATGTGAAAGCTGAAAATGGAAAGTAACTTTCAGGGCTCTGTTTGGGTTTCTTTGGATTTTTAATCCCCAGAATGGCTTTTTTTTTTTTTTTTTCCAAATTGTTCACCCAGGTCTAATGGCCATTGAACAGTCTAGCAGGCATTACACATGAGATAGGATTAGGAGGTCATGGGTTCAGTCCATAAGTAGGACCACTCACCCCTGTCACAAATCTACTGAGTTGACAGACAATTCTTTGTGATGAGTTGGCCACCCATTTGGAGGGTCAACTGAAATCTTGCTTATTTTGAAAATTTGACCATGAGACACAGACTGCCTTTCCATGTGGATGAGCCCACTCCACAGATACCCAGAAAAAAAAACAAAAATCGCAGTCCGTACTGTTCAAAATTCACCTTCACAAGGTTCTTCCTGTGGTGGCTGTTTTCATTCTGGCTTCTAGTGTGTTCTAAAATATACTTACAGAATGCTTTATTAATATTTAATTTAAAGGAAAAAACTAGTTGCAGTGGGTGAACACCATACTTACTTGTTAACTTTAATAAACAGAATTTTTTTATGCTTTCACAAAAAAAGGTATTATAAAATAATTCCCTAATGTCATGTCTTAAGTATGCTTTAGGTCTCTTTTAAGCATCTTGTTTGTTATGCTGCAAAACTTCCTGTCACCCAGAAAGAAAAAAAATTCCACAACATTCTTTCTGTCTTACAGAGGTACAAGAGTAAGAAAATCGCCCCTCTGGGTTTTTTTTATTTGGTGTTTGGAAAATTATATCTTCATGAAGGATCTGATAACTAACCCATATGGTGCATGATCCTGACAATACAATCCAAACATCACAAACCAATTCCCAAAAGCTAACAAGAATCAGCATCTTTGTTGTAAAACAAAACAATGCAATCCCATGCTAACCCAAAATCCAGTTCCTCTGGAGATACCAAATGCCTAATTCACAGTGAAAATAGATGGTGATAGATGATGACGCATGTCCTACAGCTTGATGTTGCCTCCCAGAGATGAAACAGAGGGCTTGATCTCTTGTGGTGTTAAAAATCCTCTTGCATTTTTATAGTTGGATGACTGATGGAAAAAATCAGATAATTATACTTCCTGTGTAAAATTCTTGCAACAATTAACTACTTATTCTATTCTCCTCTTTCTGTTCATACAGTTTTTCTGCATTTGGTCTGCACCATGGCCATCCTAGCTTTTTTCTGGTAAAGCCAGGAGCAAGAAACCTCCTGATTACCAGAGTAAGTGTGGCACCATTATCTGCTGAATGGTTGGTATTTTCCAGTCCTTAACAGAATGATTCTAGGTAGGAATTTAGACATGGTTTGGTGGTTAACTATAAATGACAACTCTGTGAATGCAGAATTGAGCACACGTGTCAGAGACCTGCAACTGTTTTGGGACTTCTTCAGATTGGACAGAAATATTGTATATTCATGATTCAGTTATACACAATGAATACAAACTGTAGGTGGATGTGTCTCTCACACAGGAAGAAAATGTGTGTGATTTCTTGTATTTGTTATGATGCTCTCTGACTGGAGAAGTGATGCCAGAATAGGTTTTGGCCATAACCTACCACGGAGGTATTGTGGATGGTAGGAGAGCTGGCTTATGGTATGACCAGGCATATGAAATAGGCTTACTACTTTTGAACTTAAATCATGTCCTTTGAGGATCTCAGGGCTTTCCAGAAATGGCAACGAATCCACACTGCGCAGAAGAGGATGATCACCCCTTTTGTTTTGCTGGTAGAGGAAAATGGGATTCACCAAACTGGATATTTCACGCAATCATTTTTATATCATAGACTCTTTCTGAACTACAAATGATCAGTCCTCTAGCCAGTTTGCTTATTTAGTTCAAAACCACCCTTGTGCTATTTGAGTGAAAGATGTAAACACTGTCAGTTTCTTTAGGGGGGGATTATTCTGCCAAATGTTCAGCACAGTGTATCCTCCGTCTCTACACAACATCACTGCATTAAAATTTGGCAGAGAGAAAAGTTCATCAAGAATAAAAAATGTTACCATTTAAAAAAAAAAATCAGTCACTCAGAAGGAAAGCATAAACCCCAAAAGAAAAATAAAATAGCTTGTGGTATGAGGTCCTAAGATGTTGCAGTCCACTTAAGTCACTTATAGCAGCTGGAGTCTATGGTAAGACCTGGCTTGATCTCATTACAGGAATCAGATAGGAAAGACCAGAGAAAACTGGGAGAAGGAGACTTCAGAGAACAACACTGCTGCCCTCCAAGCTTAGAGTGTCACTTACATCCGTACTGTGGTCACAGCTGTGACAGTGGCATGAGCTGATCTATGTAAGAGATCGAGCAATGTAAAAAAGGCAGAAATTAATACAGAAGAAGCTTGTTTGACTGTGAAGAAGACTTCTTGGACAGTGGTGCCCAGGCTAAGCAAGCTCTGGTGATACCAACAGCTGTAATATGCAAACATGGCAACAGTGATCCCAGAAAAGATGTATACTATGGCAGAGATGGTTAAGCTGCTTCATCTGAGATGACTTAGCATCACAAGATGCTAAGAAAATTAAACTATATACAGCAAATATAAAGTTATAATTCAATAGTGGGTGTTTGCCTCATGGTGTCTTTGCAGCTAAAGAAGAAATTCTTCTCCAGCTCTTCCAAGGTATAGTTTGTATATTTTTTGAGAGTGAGAGGACAAATAAGAACAAAAACTGACACATTTCTTCTGGTAAGTTTCTAGAAACTGCTGTTCTCCCTCCCTTATTTCTATGTCCATGCAGAGTATCTGCAGCATTCAATGTTGAACTGGAAAAATTTTGTCTGAGGGTGAAAAGGTAGTTCAGAACTTGAATTCTGTGTAGAAACTCTCTCCGAGGCAATGGCAGGTAATGGTGGCTGTAGTGTTCTTGGCTGCTGCAAATTATCCCAAAGCTAGTCAGACTCACCATGTTCAAAACTACTAGTTTCGTCACAATCTGAATCAATGGTGTGAAAATAAAAACCTGTATTGTATTAGCCTGCAGGAACTTGTCTCCTTGGTCAACAATTCTTTGCAATACCTTTATGACTCCCTGGGTTTAAAGTTCTGCACCAAATAGTGAGGATTCCACCCCTGTCACACACTTCCTTCAATTCTGTGAGCTCCTACAGGAGAAAGCTAATATTTTCAAACTGTTGTTCCTTCAAGACACAGGGGAAGGAACTAAATATCCCTTATTCTGAAGCATGGTAAACTGTCAGGTGGCTTTTATTTTTGTCTTATTGACAGACTGTCTTCCTAGTGGCTGAGATCCCTGGGTCTGATTGCAAGTTGTTGACTTGCAAGCTTACAGCTCTCCTGGCCTGCGTTAAGTCCTAAGGAAAGTTGTGCAGAAAGCAGCCAAATTGTAACCTGACTAAAAAGAAAACATGATGAAGTAGATCCTTGTGAAGATCTTGTGAGTTACTGCAGCCAGCAATTGAATCTGGACTTCTGCAATTTCTACACAGCAACTTCATCAAGGAATTAAGTGTTTCTGCAGCAATTCTACACTTATCCCTGCTACAATGTGTTACTTTCCATTGTTTTTTCTTAATTGGCATCAGCTGTCCAGATGGCTCTGAACCTTTGTCAGAGCATTGTGAGACACTGTACAGGCAAACCAAATCATTATCAAACCTGTCTTGTGTGAAATTAAGAAAAGCCTAGAGTCTTAAAAATCAGGGACTGAAAATTCCTAGCAATTGAAATAGATGAGAAGTGGTACTATTAGAAATGTGAATACGGAGGCACAGAACAATGCAAAAAACTACTTTGAATTTCCATGTGGAAATTAAGCCAAAACATCATCTACTTCGCAAAGCTTTGCATTAACCTTAATGGAAAAGCTGGATAAGAATATCTTAAATTGCTTCCTACAATCTTAATGTGAAATTTTTCACAAGCAGTACCTTTACCGAGTAAACTCTTAGTCCCCCTCTCAGTCACTGTTGAATCTTGCATAATTACCCATTCCCTTTTGGGGCTGCTTGGTTCCAACCACTACTGTAGCAAAATGCAAAAGGAAGGGATCAAAAACCTACACAGGAGCTTCCAAGGTTTGTTAGCTGTATTTTCCAGTAGATGCACATCTTTAGATTGGATCAAAACCAGGAAGCTGATGGATACTACATGAAGTTTTGTTTGGTTTAGCTTTCTGCCTCAATATCCTCCACATTTTAGAGGAGCATGAGTTCTAAACAGCATGAGAAGCCTCCCTGGAACATAAGTAGTGCAGTATTTAGCCACATTTACCTTCTAACTGTCTTCATGAATAAAATAACCCAGTTCTATGACAAATCAAGGAGATGATAGGACAGATCATCCCATATGTTTGGAATTTGAAATAGGAACCTGAGAGATTGTCATCTGGAGTCACAGTCTCACAAAAGCAGACAACCTGACTCAGGCCTGATGCTGCTCTGTTCACATCTAGGTTATCAGCTCACTTCCCATGGTCACAACTAGAGTCAGGTTGTGTGAGGGATTTATCAGATGAGTGCATGATATTGAGGCTCTCCTGGTCCTGAAGCACAGCCTGCACCTTCTTTTCTTGCTTACCTATTCTTCCAGGAGGTTCACAGACAAGAGGTGGACAGCCACTTTTACAGTGGATCAGACACTAGATCAAAATAACAAAATCTGCTCCTAGCCTGGGCTCTGATTTGCTGTGTTATCAGTGAGCAAGTCAATACATTACCTTGTCCTTCTTTCCTGCTTCCTTGCATTCATCTGTTTTACATTTCTAGACAGTATGTGGGACAGGACTGTGACCTGCCTGTTCTTGTAATCTCTTCCACAGTATGGACTCAGTGACAGGATTTAATTTAGTTGAAAGATTAATTAGAAAGCACATACTGACTGACACCCACATAGGTACCACCAGTAACACACGAAGTGGCAGCAAAGAAGAGAGGCACTAAAAAATTAAGAGCACCATCATTTTTAGTGCTTGCCTCTGCCATCCAAATTATCCTTTTCAAACTCTTTTGAAAGGTCTTCATAGTTTTTGCTATAGTTGCTGTTGTTTGCTGTTACATATTTTTATAGAAGAAAGATGCTGGGTTGGGATTTGTTTTATCTGTCCCATAGGTTTTTTTCTTCATTGAGCTAAGATGTTAGTGTCAAAGTAGAAATTCTAAAGCAAACCCATCCTCTTCACTTTTGCCAAATGTATTTCAGTGTTTAGTCCAGAGATCTAGCTAAATGACTCGTTCAGGTGGCTGAGCAGTACCATTTTAAGAACCATTTTCAAATTCAGCTATGTTAAACAGTCTAAAATTAAGTAATATGTTAGTTACACATTTAAGATATTAATGTTAGTTCACATATCAATGACCTACTACTACAGACAGGGAGAAAATACTGATTACATTATATCTCAAATTCTTATCATAGATTCAGCCCAAATATAAATACAGCAGAAGTTTTATGAATTTATAAATGCTATGTTGATGCCCCACTCAGCAATAATACACACAACTCTTCTCTGCTCCACTGTACTTTCCCTCCTTGCTTTCTGCATATCCCCCTTGGTCTGGAGGAGCTGAGCTCCTACCAAAAAGCCAAAGCCTTGGCCAGTGCAACCATGGGTCGCAAAAACCAAATGGCTGCACGCTGCCATCTAAATTTTTGTAACATTACCCAAATCCCCTTTTCATCCCTAAAAATGTTACAAGTTACTCGTGTGAGAAACCTAGAAATAAAGCACTTGCCAGAAATGACCCAGACTTTACATGAGCACTTCCCAAGATGAACAGCCCAACACTCCCCTTAGCAGTTTGCTCTCGTGACTACTGCTGTAACATTTGCTACCATAACCCCATGTACTCCAAAGACTTGGGGAAGAGAGTCTGGAAAGCCTCCCAGAGGAAAATCACCTGGGGATGTTGGTCAACAGCCAGCAGAATATGAGCCAGCAGTGTGCTTAGGTGGACAAGATGGCCAATGGTATCCTGGCTTGCATCAGGAGTAATGTGGCCCTCAGGACTAGGAAGTGATTGTCCCCACATATTCAGCATTGGTGAGGCTGCACCTTGAATACTGTGTTCAGTTCTGGGATTCTCACTATAAGTAGGACATGGAGGTGTTGAAGCATGTCCAAAGAAGAGCATCAAAGCTGGCGGAGGGTCTGGAGCACAAGTCCTTTGAGGAGCATCTGAGGGAAGTGGGACTGCTTAGCCTAGAGAAAACAGGCTGAGGAGAGATCTTAGCAATTTCTACAACCACCTGAAAGGAGGTTGCAGTGAGGTGGATGTGAGTCTCTTCTCCTAAGCAACAAGAGGAACTGGTCACAGGTTGTGCCAGAGGAGGTTCAGATTGCATATTTGGAATAAACTGATTCACTGAAATAGTTGTAAAGCACTGGAGCAGGCTGCCCAGGGACGTGGTTGAGTCATCATCCCTGGAGGTATGTAAAAAATGTGTAGATGTGGTGTTTAAGGACATGGTTTAGTGGTAGACTTGGCAGTTCTAGGTTAAAGGTTAGACTTGATGATCAAAATGATTCTATGACAAAAATCTCCATTATTGTGTTTTCAGCCTCCAATCATTGATTCAGACACTAAAGTTTGTCACAGAAGAGCAAATTACAGACAAAAAGAAAACTGAAATCTCCACAGCAGAAAATTTAGTTCTGCCCTATAACACTGACAGTAGCATTTTAAGATACAGTGCTTTCTCTTTCTTCACTAATCCATCTCACTTCTTTTCCTCAGAGCACTGAAATGTTGAGATGGTAAATTTAACCCATTTCTTCCCAGCTGCCCACTCTCTTTGAGTGTTCAAAGGCCAGAGGGTACTACATTGCTCACTGCAGAAGTTTAGCCACAACCTAGGGCCCTCTCAGGGGTCGAACTCTCACATTTCCAGTCCTGCCTCTTGGTCTTGGATCTAACACTGGAAATAGGGATGTTAATTACTGCTAGTGACAGAAGTGGCTTGGTGGAACCCATGGGGGATCTGCTGTCAAGCCACAACATCTATTTTCCCCTCAACAACCCTGCAGCTGTGGTGTGATGATGTCTTCCAACTAATGCTGCTCTAGATAGAATTTGGGCTGTGAAGTCAGAAGTTCTCTGTTCCATGAGCTTCGGTCAACCTCAGGCCACCACTCATCTGTTCAGATGTATGCCACAATATATTGCTGCTTCTGTATCCCACCCGTCTTCATTTACCCTGGCCTAACACAGCCAAGCTGATTGGTTTGCAGACTCCACCTGTTACAAGATTTTTGTTTGTTTGTTTAAAATACTGAACCAGAAATTTCTGGGGTAGATTTTTCTTTCAAATAATAGTTAACACAACTTTTGTTACAGCTACACACACACACATGCACAAAGATACACGAAGTTATGCTCACACACACACCCCCAGCAAACCATACTCAGCTGTAGGAATTACAGTGTGTTCCAACGTTTTTATCTAAAAGTCTATTGTTTCAATAAGACCTACAGTTCAAGAGTTAGGGTGGATTTAACCAAGAGCTCATAAGCAAGGTGCAGTCTTCAGCAAACTGCCATGTGAATATATCACTTGGCTGTTTTCCATCAGCTATGTGGCAAAGTTTGAATTTGTCCCTCAAATGTTTCTGATTCTTTGGCAAGATGTAAAGCAGTTTTTTTGCTCTACAAAGGCATCCAAAGATGCCTCTTCATTTACTGAGTTGTTGACACAAAGGAGTTCAATGTAACAGGCCAAGCTGATGTGTCCCTTCATTGTGAGTGAGGCTAGTGGGATTAACCTTCCAAAATTAAAGAGGTGCAATAAACCAGATACCAAAGTCATTAGAGTAATACAAGGGATGGATTTGGGCAATGCCTCTAAAATCCCAAACTCTTAAACTGTATGATTAATTTGTTAATGTAGAAGTGAATGAGCCAATATATTTTGATATGTCATAGAGGAAGCCTCAGAAAATCAAATATGGAAATAACTGCTCACCAAAATACAAAACCAAATACAAACAAACAAACAAACAAAACAAAACAAACAAACAAAAAAACAAAACAAAAACAAAAAACCAAAAACAAAAACAAACAAACAAACAAACAAAAAGACCCACAACAATTTACTTCATGGTAAAAGTCTTCATGTCCTCTTTCATTCTATCGGTCTTTTCATGTAACCCACTGTACGTATACATATTGTCAGACTGATAGAAAGCAACTCAGCACTAACATTTTAAGGTCATGAGGTCAAACACCTGTAAGTTAGGAAATGTCAAAACAAGGACTGACAGTAAAACTTCAGTTCATCTGTATTTTGTGTGTGCACAGCAATACAGCCTGCAGTTAACAGCAACGTGCCAATACAACCTTTTCTTCCACAGGACCCTCTCCTCCCACCATACAAGCTCAGAGCAGATGCACTCCCTTGATGAGGAATTGCTTTGTCTTGCTTTCTCCTTGGTCACTGTGCACACTCCAGGCTTTATTAGCACTTGAAACTTCATTTAATTGCTGAATTCTGAGTCTGATCTTGGCTTTTATATAGTGCAGATTAATGCAGTGTATGCAAGAATCACATAAAAATAATTTCATTATACCCCCTTGCAGAGAGGAGACATGTTTCCTCCCACCTTAGAAATTTAGCAAGACTTAGCTAGGAAGAATTTGCTGATTTAAAGAGTTTAGTTTGATAACTCTTAGGACACCAGCCTTCAAAATATGCTTTTTTTTAATCCGAAACCCACTTCAGCAAGTCACATCCTGGGAACTGAATCAAACAAGAAAAACAAAGAACAGCTACTATTAACTTTAAAAATAAAATAAAATATAAAATAAAAACTTTAAAAAATTAATTATTCAGCTAGAAATACATACGCAGTGGAGGGAACAGAACATAGTTCCCAAGAGCAACACTGTAATGGTTGACCCACAGAACCCTTCAACTCCCCTTTCCCCCCCCTCCCCACACAGCCAGTGACCAATTACAGCCCCTGAAGGAAGACCTACTGACCCAAAGTGACTCTAAGTACACTCCTGAGGCTGAGATCCTGCAGAAAAATGTGACCTTGAATGGAAGACCACATACTAACACACACTTAGGCAGGAGTCAGACTCAGGACCCATTCGCAGTTCTCAGGAAAAAAAAAACAAAACTACCAAACTGAAATTTTAACCCAAACTTGGAGCTTTCAAATGTCAAGATTGAATGCAACTCTGATAGCAATTGCAAATTCCTGTTGAAGAGCACTCCAGAGATTATGAGAGAAACAGTCATGAGGGTCAGGGCAGTATTCTTTTCTGCAGCCTCTTTCTCAGACTCTTCTGAACTGTCTTGTTTGAAATTACCAAGGCAGTCACAGAACTCAAAGCCAAATCAAATGCATAACAATCCCTCCAATAATTGCAGATCAAAATTCTCCCTCCTTGCCTTGGCTTGTATGTAAAGTCCTAACATACATCAGCTCCTGCTTAGTTTCTCACCCTTTTATTCATTCTGAATAGTGTTCTATTTAACCTATTGATAGAATTACCTGAGAAGATTTAGAGTACAGCATTGACCATTATATTTGAAATTCAGTAAAATCTGTCCTCCAGAAAAAGAAAAAACAAAACCTCTTCTTCATGTTGGGAATTGGCAAAGTTGAGGTTTTATTTTGTAACATTCTAAAGGAGTCAAAGAAAACTATGAATTTTCCTACACATGCTATTGCTGCCTTACCTCCAAATGTGCATTTCTATAAAATTTTTCCCACCATTTTTATTATTAAAATCAATATAAGAATATTATTATCAATTTCCTTCACCCTGAAGTGCACTTTCTTAAGAAAGAGGAAAAATGAATCATTGACATGCCTTTGCACCCTAAAGAGCAGACCCCTGTGAGAGATAGTTTGGAAGTAAAAGTAGGAAAATGTGTTCTCCACATTGACAGTGCTCCCCAAAAGCAACTTTCAGAGTTAAAATTATTTCTATTTTGCATGGATTGTAAGCCTCAAATTTCTGTGCCATCTGAAAACCAAAGCAAGAAAGACATATAAAACTGAAATGAAGCAGTGCCTAAAAAACCCCCACATCTTGCAATGCTTTTTGTGCAAAACCTATGGAGTCACGGAAAAAAAATCTGCTAGAATAAGAAGGGTTTTTCTTGTATTGTTCATGCATTCTAGCACCCTTTTAATAAGAGATTACTGGGAAAAACAATACAGCATCTTTCTGGAAAAGCTAATCATCTGATCTTGTTTTCCATGCCACATAATTGCTCCAAATCCATATTACATTATGTCATACTCCGCAATATCCATTCCTTTGCGTTCACAGTCCTGCTATCTCTTTCCTCCATTCACGTCCTCTCTAGTCCTTCTAACCACAGGAAGCAGTTTTCATTTACTACTTTCTGCGAGTTTGTGGTTGCTAAAATCTCTTTGGTATTTATGATAACTATTAGTATCTATAGAATTCAACTGACTCACACAGCAACCCTCTCCTCTTTCATGGCATTTGCCATCCACCCACACTCTCTACCTTCCCAGATTTGAGCTCACTTCTCTTGCTCTCTGTCCCTCCCTGTGACTCACTCTTGCCACCTGGAAGTTCCAGGCACACTTTCGTAGCTCTAGAGATTGTGCTACCTCTACCCCAACTACTGCTGAACCTCCTACCTGAATTAAAAACAGTCTTGCTCTGCCTCCTCCTCAACTGTACATTGACCATGGCACTGATAACCTATAAAAAAGGCTGAGTTGTTTTTCGTCAGGAATAGCAGTGCATTGCTTTAATTGGTCTTCACTACCCCACCTTCAAAGAAATGTTACTGTCAGTGCCATCACCCTACTCAGTCCAACAGCCTAAAGAAGGATGCTACTGCTGCAGCACCTCAGGACTATCTTACTTTAGGAGGGACTTTTAGAGCTTCCTTTCATCAATCCAAAAATCCATGCAGCACAAAGTGCTGGATTTTTCCTTACAGTGCATGTGACCCACAAGTAGCATGGGATCATGGGCACAAAACAGTGTTTGGTCCTCTGCCTCTTTAACATTCATTCCATTTGCTCCCTTCTATCTCTTGAATTTCAGCATTTAGGCAGCCAGGCTCAGTGTAAGGCGTTTTAACAGGAGCTGAACAAAGACGTTTGGTAGCCTTCTTCACTGGGCCCCATATTCTGTGCTGTTCACAGTGCTGCCAGAAGTGCCTGAGTTAGGCAACCGAGAGCCCCAGGGTCCCTCTACCATCAAGGAAAGAGCCAGCCACCTCCCAAAATGATTCAGAATGGAGGTGGATTGAATTACCCCATGGACCTGTCTGTTTCTCCATTAACTACAGGAGGAACCCAAGGAGACCAGACTCCCAGTTTGAGAGCCTCTCCTCATTGCCTAAATTTGGTTGTATGAATCCACCTCTGCATGTTACAGCAGATAAACATTCAAATGGATTGCAACATGCCACTGCCTTTCACAGCTTCTTTTGTTCTTCTCTTTGTTTACCTCTTATCATGGAGCAATTGTGGTTTCCGCATATTGAATTTTTCAAAGGAAAAATCCTATGCACAAATACGTATTCCAGTTGACTTTGAAAAAAACTCTGGATATTAACACTGGGGCCAATTTTCTGCCACTCTACAGCGAGCCATCTCTGCGGAGCCACCCTGGTATGCCTTGACTTTAACAGGACCTACCAAACATGAGCAGAAGCTGCAGGATCTGCAGTCCTTCTGGGCCACAAGTTAATGCTCAGTGTGCATTATCAGCCACTTCTGGGCTTAATCAAAAGCCTATTGAAAAAAAAGCAGAAACTAGGTTTCACTAGGTAATTGACTGGGAAGACAGTTCTCATAGCAAAGGGAGTACTTTGCATGTTCATCAGTACATGACAGACAGGTGAGTTTTGGATGTTTCATGAGAAAGGGATCTGTGATATGACTGGATTGAGGTGTCAGTTCTCCAAAGATCAGGGGCCATTTGGTTCCACTATTACAGTTTATAGTATTTATACCTTTTAACGCTGCTGGTGGTGTGCTAATCTTCATCTGTTAGGCTGGGGATGACTTGTCATAACACATGAGTGGTTTAACAAGTGAAGATAAGACCCTTTTCTAACACTAAGCTCTTCTATATCTGCTACATAAAGCATCCTGCATTTGAATAACAGGGCTGCCAAGTAATCTCAGACTTGAGCTACTATTTATGTCTTAGCTTTTGACTTTTATGCAATTAGCAGAAACAGAGTATTCCCTCTTTCTCCCTCCCACAGCAATCTCCACACCCTCACCTTCAGTCAGCTGCCTCAAACTGGGAGGAAGCTGGAGTAATTTGCCTCACCCCATTAAAGCAAATAAGCAAATTATTGTACCAAACAAAGTTCATCTTAGCAAAGGACTGTTTAAGTCTACAGGAGTCTCTGAGGACTCCAAAGGGATTACTGTCTTCACTAACAATACCTATATAGAAAGCCAGGGTCAGCATCAATGCTCATTACTGTTGCCTTAGCATCCCTGTCCTGCACTGGACCTTGCCTGTGCATATGCTTTTCCCTTTCCTTCCCGGCTAGACCAGGGGATGGGTGGTAGATGATGAACTCCACTGATGGTGGTGGTTGGCCCAGCTAGAAGCTACTTAGTACGGGCAGCTTCAGAGCAAATGTCCAGATTAAAAATAAACAAATAGCAAATATTAGAATGGCAATGAACACATGAAGGAGTGACTGTCCCTAGAGCAGAGCTGGAGAAGACTGAAAATAAAGGGTCATGCCACACCTCTGTGTATAGGATGGCGAGGCAACTGCAGGTGAATCTCTGGGATAAGAGGCACGGAGAGGGAGGCAGTACTTTATCCATAGCCTGGAATGTGTGCATCTCCAGCTAGAGGTATGGACAATAGCACACACCTGTGTGTTCTCCACAATTTCAGCCAAGTTCATTACCTTCCGTACATTGTTAACAGTGCTAGGGATGAGAGCAGAGACAGATAATAGAAAGGAAATCTGTCCAGCACCCAGATTTTCCAAAGACCTGAAAGCCATATTTCCAGTACAGGAACAGTCTGATTTCCTAAAGAGCTCATATCTCCTTTAGGCATCTACACAATGTTACACATTCAACACATTCCTTATGCAGATCTTTCCCTTTTGGTTTTGATGATTGCACACAGATTTCCCAAAGAGGTCTGAGCTCCTGCATTAAAGGCAGTTCTTAAAAAGTAACACAAACTGTCCAAACAAAGGTCTGAGAGCAAAGGGACAAAATAAACGGCCCTGGTCAGGAAAAAAAATACAACTTAAAACAGTCTGGTGAAGCAATTGTTCCCTCAAGGGAGCATTCTGTGACCAAAGCACACACGTCACCACTGGCTGCTGATGACACTCAACCTTTCAGTATTCGTCCCATGGAGCACACCAGTCATGAGCTTTAGACGTGCTCGTAAGAGTGTGTGGAAATTTTTAAAGACACATATGTTCCCTCTGAGTTCAAACCAGAACCAGTGGGATACTCCCAGCATTAAGCACTTTGGTGAAATTAGGCCACAAAACATCAGCCTCTTGCTGAACTGAGCTAGGCAGGAACCCAATGCAACAGATTGCTTTGTTCAGCACATACATTGATATCACTTACATTGTGATGATATCAGCTGGCAGACTGCAGAAATACCTCCTACGTTACTTATCCTGTACTCTTAGTCCATTAACCCAGGCCTGCTGAAACCACTACTGAAGCTCACAGAATCACAGAATCATCCGGGTTGGAAAGGACCACTGAGATCATCAAGTCCAACCCTTGATCCACTACCACTGTGGTTACCAGACCATGGCACTGAGTGCCACATTCAATCTCTTTTTAAAAACATCAAGGGATGGAGAATTCACCCCCTCCCTGGGCAGCCCATTCCAATGCCTGATCACCCTCTCTGTAAAGAATTTTTTCCTAATATCCAACCTAAGCCTCCCCTGACAGAGCTTAAGACCATGCCCTCTTGTCTTACTGATGGCTGCATGGAAGAAGAGACCGACCCCCTCCTGGCTGCACACTCCTTTCAGGGAGTTGTGGTGAGGTCTCCTCTGAGCCTCCTCTTTTCCAGACTGAACACCCCCAGCTCCCTCAGCCTCTCCTCACAGGACTTGTGCTGGAGTCCCTTCACAGCCTCCTTGCTCTTCTCTGGACCTGCTCCAGGACCTCAATCTCCTTCCTGAACTGAGGGGCCCAGAACTGGACACAGTACTCGAGGTGTGGCCTCACCAGCGCTGAGTACAGGGGAAGAATCACTTCCTTGGACCTGCTGGCCACGCTGTTCCTGATACAGGCCAGGATGCCATTGGCCTTCTTGGCCACCTGGGCACACTGCTGGCTCATGTTCAGCTTCTTGTCAACCCAAACTCCCAGGTCCCTCTCTGTCTGGCTGCTCTCCAGCCACTCTGTGCCCAGCCTGGAGCTCCCCATGGGGTTGTTGTGGCCAAAGTGCAGGACCCGGCACTTGGCCGTGTTGAACCTCATCCCATTGGAATCAGCCCAACTCTCCAGTCTGTCCAGGTCCCTCTGCAGAGCCCTCCTGCCTTCCAGCTGATTGACACTCCTCCCCAACTTAGTGTCATCTGCAAATTTGCTAATGGTGGACTCAATCCCCTCATCTAAATCACTAATGAAGATATTAAACAGAACTGGGCCCAGCACTGATCCCTGGGGGACACCACTAGTGACCAGCTGCCAATTGCATCATCACCGTTCAGCACCACTCTTTGGTGGCCTCCAGCAGTTCCTAACCCAGCACAGGGTGCTCCTGTCCAAGCTGTGGGCTGACAGCTTTTCCAGGAGAATGCTCTGGGAGATGGTGTCAAAGGCTTTGCTGAAGTCCAGGTAGACCACATCCACAGCCTTCCCCTCATCCACCAGACGGGTCACCCGATCATAAAAGGAGATCAGGTTGGTCAGACAGGACCTGCCCTTCCTAACCCGGTGCTGGCTGGGTCAGATTCCCTGTCCATCCTGCAGGTGCTGTGTGATTGCACTGAGGATGATCTGCTCCATAACCCTGCCAAGCACAGAGGTCAGGCTGATAGGACTGGAGTTTCCTGAGTCTTCCTCTCATCCCTTTTTGTGGATTGGTTTGACATTTGCCAACTTCCAATCACCTGGGACCTCCCCAGTGAGCCAGAACTATTGGAGAGCAGCTTGGCAAGCTCTTCCCCAGCTCCCTCATCATCCTGGGGTGCATCCTGTCTGGTCCCATAGACTTGTGAGGATCCAAGTGGCTCAGCAGGTCACAAACGGGGGGATTACAGGGGAGCTGTTGAGCTTCCTATTTCTCTCTACAAGCCCCAGAACCCAGCTGTCCTCAGGACAACCTGTCTTAGTGTTGAAAACTGAGGTAAAGGAAGTGTTAAATATCTCAGCCTTTTCCTCATCTTTAGTAACTATGTTTTTCCCCCCATGTCCAACAAAGAATGGAGGTTTTCCCTGCCCCTCCTTTTGCTGTTGATGTATCTGTAGAAAAACTTTTTGTTATCCTTAATGAAAGTGGCAAGATTGACTTCAAATCATGCCTTCATCTCTCTAATTTTTTTTCTACATGACTTAACTATATTCCTAAACTCTTCCTGAGTAGACAGCCCTTTTTTCCATAGACTGCAAACTCTCTTTCTACCCCAATTTCCTTCAATATCTTCCTGTTCAGACAGATCAGTCGTCTTCCCCTCTGGTTTGCCTTTTGGCACAGAGGAACAGTCTGCTCCTGTGCATTCAGGACTTGCTCCTTGAAGTACGCCCATACCTCCTGGACCCCTTTGTTTTCAAGGGATGTTTCCCAGGGTATACTCTGAATCAGCCCTCTAAAAAGGCCAAAATCTGCCCTCTGGAAGTCCAGCCTAGAGATTTTATTGTTGGCCCTCCTTGAATCCCTGAGTATTGAAAACTCTATTATTTCACGGTCACTGGGCCCCAGACAGACTCGATCCACTACATCTCCCACCAGCCCCTCTGTAACCAGAATGTCCTGGTGGGCTCATTTACTAGCTGAAGAAGGAAATTATCCTCTCTATGTTCCAGGAATCTTCTTGACTGCCTCTTCTCTGCTGTGTGGAGTTGCCAGCAGGCATCCAGCAGGTTAAAGTCACCCACCAGAACAAGGGCTGGTGATTTTGAAACATCTGCTAACTGCTTGTAGAATAATTCATCACTCTCATCATCCCAGTTGTGTGGTCTATAACAGACTCCCATGAGGATGTCAGCCTTATTGGCCTTCCCCCTGATTTTGACCCACAGGCACGTAACCTTATTGTTACTGACCTCAAGTTCTACAGAGTCAAGAGACTCTCTAACATCTAGAGCCACCCCTCCACCACTCCTGCCTTGTTAGTCCCTTCTGAAGAGCTCCAAACCAGCAGTGCATGAACAAACTCATTTCCCCCCAGATTCAATATTTCTGGCATCAGAGATGCAACAGTCAGTCTTGGACAGTTGACAGGCTTCATGTGTAATATCCTAAAAATCATTACCACTGGAAAAGAGTGTGCTGTACCACTGAGGAGCTAGGAACCACCTTCTGACCATTTCTATGCCTTATATGATCATACTGACTCTGGGGCAATCCACATTTTTACGTAGATAGTGTCCCCTGGTTTCCCAAAAAGCACTCCTGTTACAACATGTTCTTATTTGCCCTGTGGCCTGTAAAGTAAGAGGCTTTTTACACTTATAAAAAATACAATTGCATTTTCTCCTGGTTGCAAATCACTGCTCTAGGTAATAAAATATCCCACAGAGCACTGGGATCAAAGTGAGAGGACATGATGCTGAACTTCTGTTCCCAGATCTACACCAACTGCCAAGTCAGAAGAGCCATGTCAGCGGAAGGGATTTTGCATGACTGGGTACTTTCACAGCTCCACAATGCTGGTGCTATATTATGGACAAGTCTCTGAATTCTTAGTATGAAAAGTACACCTAGAAGGAGATAGGCATGACCAGTAGTAAAAATAGTATGGCCTATAACTCTCTCATTTTTTTCTGCACAGGGTATCAAACAAGAACACAGAAAACAGACACCACTGGGCCTCATTCCGGGCACTGTCTGGCTGCAGTCACATCCCAGCACCCAGGAATGCCTCAAGGGTCTGCTCATGTGTGGGCTCCAGGAAACCCATCCCCGGAATACATGATGACAGAGGAAACAAGTCTGCTGGCAGAAGTTTACACACACAGAGCAACACTTTGCACATATAGTGTCAGTCTCTCACGCAGAGCAATTGGGGTCAACTACATGAAGATGTCCATGCTCACTACTCGGAAGCTGCAGCACCATTCTGACCCTGAGTATCTTCTAGTTCATTAGCCCTTACACATACAACCTGTTGTAACCTTGCTGTTCCCCTCAGTCTGTAGTCTGCAAGGAGTCCAAAACAATAGCTCGGAGAGAAATGTAAGCTGCATGGTCCATGTTACAAATCTGCTTTTCCTGAAATCTAGTAAAAATGGTAATTAGTGTGCTTAACCATTTCACTCCTCACTACATAACAAAAAGCTTTTTAAAAAATGTACTCATGGATCACTTTTTGTTAAAGAAGCAGATAAAAAGGGATCCATCATGGAGAAGGTTCCTCAGAGCCATTGCTTACTGTGGGGCTGCAGTAAAGAATTCAAGTTTGCACCTTTGCACAACAGCCCTGCTCCACCTCTTGTCTAGAAGCTACCCCTAGGGTTTAAGCCACTAAAATTCCTTCCTGTGGAAGCTTCCCAAGCTCTAGAAGTGCCAGCTCCCAGATCCTTGTTTCCAAACCTCTATGTCTACTCTGAAAACCTCTCGCATTAAGAAGCCATGGGAAAAGGATTAATATCACACAATTAAAATCTGGAGCAAGGATTTTTGTGTCATAATATATAAATGCACAAAATAAGTCCTTTAGCAGCACAAGAGGTTATGCCCACTGATTTGTGTTATGTGACTTCAGAGGTATAATTTAACAGTAATGTTACTGAGAATCATTTTGCTGGTGCAGGTATAAGCCACTTGCTCACAGCTACATTTATTTTCTCTCTCATAAAATTAGATTTTTTTTCCACAGTCACAGTTCTAGTGTGATTGGAGATTTTGATGAAGAACAGTGTTCAAGTTAGACCTTGGAGCTAATCTAGCTCCAGAAGTGGTGTAATCAGAGGATGAGAGCAAGCAGACAAAAATACTAATGAGAATGCGTGCAGGATTTCAAAGGAAGAGGTGTAGATGAGTACCATCCTGGTATTAGTTTTTTCCCTGTGCTCTGTAGGATAGTTAGCAGCAAAGTCTAGCATTTTTCTATGTGGCCTGAAATGTGCCAGCATAGTGCCAATTTTTGAGAATTCGCTGCTCCTCAGTAGTTAAATTTTGTCTTTTGCAATTTTCAGATTTCTGACAGAACTGCTGGTGACAGTTGTAATAATATTCAGTAAAATGTTGTGGTGGTGATTCTTTGAATGCCTTTGTGGTTTGCTGTCCAGAGTTATAATAACCTATGTTTGCCCAGATATGTGTTCTCAACTTGGAAGCACTGGAGCTAGCATTTACTCTTCTGCCTGGGTGACTGCACGTGTGCCAGCATGTGTTGCTAAACGTGTAAGCAGATCTCTCTACAGGTATTTCCCTGTGCTTTCTGGTCCCTGGGAAGCATATATTTGGGTTCAGTTCTCCAGGAAAGTGAGTGACTTTAGGCTTATTCCAAAGAGCAGAGTCCACCATGGCTTCTGAACCTCATTTCAGTTTCACGTGTTTCTCTATCAGTTATCTCCTTTCTTAATAATTTTATTTTAGAAACAATAATGGAGGAAAGAGAGGAGAGGGATAAAAAATAAAATACAGCTGTGTGATTGTATGACAAGCCTGAAACCAGCATAGCTACACTGAGATTAATTTTGATAAAACAGCTTACTTCAGATGACAGTCTTGCTCTGTTCATCTCAAGGAGTTTAATTTGAGTGCCTCACAAGGATGAAATACAATAGGCAGCTTATGTTAACATTTGCTTTGTCTTAGGTCTACACATATATGTCCTTAGTGAAAACTGCTGAGTGAAACTTTGAGAATCAGGATTGTGAGACACAGATTGGAATCATATATGTTTGTAAGGCACCAATTTCAGCTAAACTGTGTGCAACTTTGGAAAGAGAACTTTAAACAAAACTAAAAATAAGATCTCAGAACCACTCATTATCAGTCATAAAAGACCTTCTCCAGAGCCTTTCTGTGTCTGCCCTTTATATATATTCGTATTCATGAAGAAAACAACAGAAAAAAGAAATGTGAACTATGCATGGTTGTGGACTTAGTTTTATATAAACAATGATATACCCAAAAAATACTCTGCAAAGTAATAAATTAGACCCTGATTTTGCTATAAAAGCCCAGGTCTCTATTCTGTGCCAAGCAACAGCTCCTATATGTATTTTAAAAACTGGATCCCAGTCAGCTGAAATATTAAAAAGAGTTAGCTCTAGAGATGGGAAGAGCTGAATTTAATTTGAGAAGAAAATCCTTCATGGTTTGGCTGCACACAAACAATGCTACACCCCCTGGAAGCTTGGCTTTTGAAGTGAACTCATGCTCTAGAGGAAGGAAAAGCTGAGCATCTCCTCAGGAGTGACTGTTCCAGTTCAGCCTTACACACCAGTATGACACAGCATTTGCTGCAACTGAAGAATTGTAATTGTATTGTATTGTATTGTAATTGTATTTTGTACTGTATATTGTAATTGTATTGCCATTACACACTCCATCTGTGAAATCTCAGACCAAAGAGTACATTTACCCCAATACTCACAAATTAAATCCTGTAAAGAGACCCTTTAATCCCTGTCCTTTTTTATCCATGAGCATTTTTGAATCTCTAAACTTAAAAATGTAATCACATAAGGCTTTAGGTTATGTGGATGGTAGGATATTGGGATGATAAGCAGTAACACTGTCCTTAGGAGTTCCAAAGTTGTCCTTAGAAGTCCCACAAACCCTCATAAGAGACCACAAAATCCTGCAACTATAGAGCTAAGCACAATTTATGTGGAGCAGCCATGCAGAAAATCCTCTTCCAAAGCCAAATTCTCTTATTGATGTAAACTTCACTTTGTCTCTTACCTCTTACATTCTCTCTCTTGCACCACTCCTCCTGCCCCATCCTCAAAGGGGGTATCATCCTCTGCTAGCTGAAATTAGCCAGCTATGCGTTGTATTCTCTCCTTTTTTCTCTCTCTTCCTGACCAGCAATGGTCAGTTGCATTTTTCCTGAAGCAAACAAGCCTCAGCAGCACAGCAGATGTCTCTGAGCTGAGGTCAGTTTCCTGAGCTGTTATGTGCCCACTTTCTATTTGTACTTCCCAGCTCCACACTTGCCTCCTGGTTCCATGCTACAATCCTCTCCAGACCATGGTCCTCAAGCTGCATTGCAAAAAAGCTGCTCTCACTTGGTGAAATCTCTGTTCAACTGATAGGACCATGAATTGGACCAGCAAGACAGGTTGAACAACGATTCAGCTAAACCCTGAAACTCCCAAGAACCACGTCGCTTTCTGACAGCTATCCTAAAGCCTGTTTTCTCCAGCTCCATCTTTTCTGTTTTCCGTGCTTCCATGATTTTTTACTTTCTCTCTTCCAGCTGCTGGTCTCCTTCCTTTTTTCTCTTCCCAGTTCACTCAGTCTCTTGTGTTGGGTTTCCACCCCACACTCACTCCATTAATCTCTCCCTGGGGAACGTGCAGGCCCTGCCCTGACCATCCCTCTCTTGCTACCCATCACTCCCCATCACCTTTCACCTCAAAACTCCTGAGAGGGTAAGTTTGGTCCTCACACAACACCAACAGGCTGAAAGAAAAAATCTGACTTACTTATATAAAATTTATAAAACACAAGCTGAGACTTCACTGACAGTCTGATACTGTATGTTTTCAGTTCACTTTTCATGGGTTTGCTAGAGCAAAAGTGAGAGTTATCACCCTAATTTTGAACTTGGCTTAGGAAAGAGTTAAGCATGTATTGCAATTCCATTGTATTTGGGGTACACACGGGGATGCTAGGCACTGTATATGTCCCATGTTTTCTATTTTGGGACAAGGTTTACTTAAATATGCATGTAACTACAAGCTCTCTTAAGCCAGGATGCTTACATTTCTCCATGTGTTTTCTTGAGTTCAAGCCTCAGATGCTATTGAAATGGAAACTTTTAGACTGTAAAGTGAAGCTGTGCATAAAAGAGCTCCAAATGAGTAAAGACACTTAAGAAAGAAAAGAAAGGAAAAAAGAGAAAAAGGAAGAAAAAAAAAAAAGCTTCATAGTGATGCATTTGGTTTTTTAAGAATTAAAGGATCATGATGTCTACGCATATCTGTAAGACTGCATATCATCTTTCAAATACAATTTTTCCCTACTTTTTCTATGTTCTTATATTTTTCTTAAAAGAGACAATTTTTCACAATTAAAGGATACAATGAATAAAGTTTGTTTATTTTTTTAAAACAAAATCAAAGGAAATCCAAACTGTATGTTTTACAGTCTAATACCAATAAACCACTGTAAGATATCTACTAGGAAGATGGTCCTTACACTTTTCTTGTGTGTTAGAAAGTGTATTCTTCCACAGCCTCACAATACCGTCAACTCAAAACCACAATTTTTTCCCCTATCTGTTGCTTCTGAGCACCCATAGGTGTAAACAATATGCTCAGAATTTTCTGTCATCCCAACAGTCACTCCTTTGATATCATACCATGGCTTCCACATGTAATAGAGAAGAAAGTGGTAGGTGGCTCACTGTTCTGAGTAACACAAACAAAGTAGTGCCTTCATGTTAGCTTAAATGTAAATTACCCTCAGAAAATAAAAAGCCCAGTCACCTCCTTGGATTTGCTTCAGCTTAAAGGATAGCTGGTGGCAGTATTTATTGCACAGCTTTGTATTATCCAAGAAAGGCCATAAAGACATTCCTTCAGCATGCTGACAATGTGTTGCTCATCTTAGGCCTTCTCTGAGACAAGGTCTCTCTTCTGGGTGAGAGACATGGCCACAGGGAGCAATATTATTAATTGCAAACTAATCTCAAAATTTCAACAGCTCCTCTCTCAGGTGTGCTGAAGAGAAGGACTGGAGTCAGTTATGCTTAGTGCCTTCATCAGTGATCTGGATGAGGGGATTGAGTGTCACCTTCAGTAAGTTTGCAGGTGACACTAAGCTGGGAGGCAGTGTTGATCAGGCTGAGAGAAGCAAGGCTCTGCTGAGGGACCGGGATTGATGGGCCAAGGCCAATTGTATGAGATTCAACAAGGCCAAGTGTCGGGTCCTGCACTTGGGTCAACAACAACCACAGCCATTGCTACAGGTCTAGGGAAGAGTGACTGGGAAGCTGCCTAGAGGAAAAAAACAACAGGTTGGTCAACAGCCAGCTGAACCTAAGCCAGCAGTGTGCCCAGGTTGGCCAAGAAGGCCAGCACCATCCTGGCTGGTTAGTTTGGCCAGCAAGATAAAGGAAGTGATTGTCCCCCTGTACTCATCACTGGTGAGACTGCACCTCAAATACTGCATTCAGTTGTGGGCCCCCCACCACAAGAAGGACTTTGAGGTGCTTAAGTGTGTCCAAAGAAGGGCAACAAAGCTGGTGAAAGAAGGATAGTCTGAGGGAACTGGGGCTGTTCAGTCTGGAGAAAAGGAAGCTGAGGGGAGACCTCATCACTTGCTACTTATACCTGAAAAGAGGCTGTAGAGAGGTGGGGGATGGTTTCTTCTCCCTAGTAAGAAGTGACAGAACAAGAGGAAATGACCTCAAGGTACACCAGGGGAGGTTTAGACCATATATTAGAAGGATATTCTTCACTGAAAGGGTTATTAAGTGCTGGAACAGGATGCCCAAAGGAGGTGGTCTAATCACCATCCCATGAGGTGTTCCAAAGATGTGTAGATGTGGTGCTTAGGGACGTGGTTTAGCACTGGATTTGGTAGTTAGGTTAATGGTTGTACTCTATGATCTTAAAGGTATTTTCCAACCAGATAGATTCTGTGATTGCTAGCGTTTTGTGGGCTAGGCTGAGGAAAAATCGACTCCATTCCCCTGCCCTGCTGGGCTGTGGGATTGGAGCCAAATGATTTGGTCTCTGTCTTCTGCAGTTCTGCAGCATCTGGGAAATAACTTATCTCCCAACAATATGGGGTGCTAGTGGGCATACAGGATAGTTTGTGGTGGGTTCAGCAGGCAACACAGACAATATAATTAGCTGCTTGTAGAGCTGTCAGCAGAGCTGGTTTATGCTTCCAAGTCTGATACAGATACGTAGGTATTTCCAAAAGAAAAAGAGCAAAGGAAGCAATGTAACCTTCAGTTTAATGGTTGAGGGACTGCGTGACAATTTTGAAGGTGTAAGATCAGTTTAAATTCTAAATGTAATGCCAACTGAGGTGCCAGAGTACATAACTACTACCCTTGAGAGCTCATTCTGGATCACACCATGTGGATCTGCCACCTGACATCTTCCAAAATCTTTCCCAGAGTCTGCACCCTCTACAATCAGGTAATGAAAATTATGCACCATAAAGGGCCAATCTGCACACTAAAAACCAGCAGATCAAACCAGAATCTAGGGCAATAAATAATGCTTTCCTTCTTTAAAAAAAATTATTCCAGGAAACTGTATGGCTCGGGGGATTGGTATTGGGATATGGAGCCTTTCATCGCTGGTCCAAACATGACCCAAGTCAGTAGTGACCAAAAAAATGGTTACAGTTTGGCAGATGCTTTGTGGCCTAGAGTATTTGAAATGAGTTGACGGTCTTAATCCAGTTCCCAGTGGACAACTATCCACATCACAGAAACCACCACCACAATTGGCACCCTTACTGGCAGCCTTAGCAGGCTGGCCAAGGATTAAATAAGTACAGAGACTGAGCCACCCGCTTATGCCTAGCTAGAGGTTGCCCCTCTAGGTCATGGATGAGACACAAGGATGGGGTGGAGTGGGGAAGCTCACACACCCTCTGCTTGTGCTGTACTGGTTTTGTGGGTAAAGAGAGGAATTCATTTTCCAGGGCTGTGATTCAGACACCCTTCATAAGCACTATATTCATGTACATGTATTCAAACATGAATTTTTAAAACAGTCAGAAACCGAGATAACTTCAGGATTTGCTCTCAAAAATAAGGTAACAGATTCATTTCTGGGAAATTCAACAGAGCCAGGGGAATTATATCAGGGCTGAATTTAACAAAATGCAAGTAACCTGTAAAGCAGCACTGCTTGGAGAAACATTCCTTTTGCTGTGTTATGTTGTCAGTCATCGCATTAATTATCTCACAAGATGTCTCAGAGTGAATATAATCTGTGCCAGCTATTGTAAGAAAGTTAAAGCTGATTTTTAATTAGGTATACAATGGCAACTATCATGTAAGCAAAGATGTGGTACACCTCAAAAAACATATCTGTGCAAGACTTTTGTTAGCACTGAAATGGTTTTTTTTCATTTTTGGAGGGGTAAAATGCACCAGTCCTTTTGATTTATCTCTACCCAACGTAGAAGATCTTCTGAAGTGGGTTGATGGATTTCACCATTTCTTCCCAAGAAACAGCATTGTCCTAACAAAATACTGTGAACTAAATCCTGCCACTATCCAGAAAATGGTTGGATGGACCCAAAATTCAAACTTAAAATTTAAACTAGGCAGGATCTAGGCTGGCTGAGTGAAGGGCAAATAGCACAAGTTTTGCATGTGTTTCCCTACATGAAGGCACTGAGAGATCTTCCCCAGCTTGCCACCCAAGCAGGCAACACTGGAAGAAGAGCCACAGCACAGAGGTGGGAAAGGCTTATCCTAAGTCACCCCAAGACCTCGACAGCACTTGAAGCCATTTCTGTGCTGTTTCATTTTACACCATTTACAGTATGGCAGCAGACACGGCAAGCTATGACAGCTCTGCCCGGGTAAAGACATGGGGAACAAATTCTGCAAGCAGCTGAAAGCTCCCCTTTACTGTCCACCTCTGTAATAGCCAGAGTACCTCATTGTCTGTTGTATCTTATTACATCAAGTCTTTATCTGACTTTATCTGTCTGTCTGACTGGTATTTTTCGCTGTGGGACTACTTTAACACCTACCTTCCATACCTATAGTGAGACTGAAATGCAAGCCAGCCTGTGAAAGCAAGGCCTTTTTCTACCTAACAGAAAGAACTGCCACTTGCTCTTTGCTGTAGTTCAGCCCTCATATATTTTCATTTTTTAAGCATTTCTTGCAAAAGTGGTAAACTCTTGAAAGTTTCTTTGTCTGTGACACGTATGAAATGGAGTGTCTTGTTCCAGGGATTCCAGTGGGTTTCATGCACTTGAATCAATACTCAGATTAGTGTGTCTTTGTGAAGGGAAGGTCCAGGTTCAGAAATAAGCTTAGAGCAAAGTGGTGCAAAGCAAGCTGTCTTCCCTCTTAACTGCAGGAACACAATTCAGCACAGTGCACTGCCTGACCCTGGATGTCCACATGCTCCTGCCATGCCAACACATGTTAAATGAGAAGTGCACCCTAATAGAAGTCCTTGACCTAAACTGAACAAATTTCCTAATTGCAGTAAGACAACACTTGGGGGTGTGGTTACCACAGAAAATCACACCCATGGACAGATTAAGAGCACCTGGCTGCACCTCACGCCTCCTAATGTCCCAGGGGCATGATTATCTCATCAGGTGCCACCTGCCAAGTCTTGTTGCTGAGGAGCTGGCTTTGGCACACTGCATAGTTAGGGTGGGGAGAGGAGCACACAGGGGCAGGTACACATCCTTGTCTCAAGTGCATTCCTTAAAATTGAATAGCTACACTGAGATGATGCCTTGGTTCTGCTCAGACGCATGTCTGCATTTGGGGATTAAAAAGGAGCAATTTTTTCAGAATCTTTTCTTGCATCCCTTATATCCTCAGCACACTTGCATTGTGTGTTACTGGTTAATGGGTATCCCTAAATTTGCCAGTCTCCAGCCATAACTTTTGCAGCCACTCAGTACAGCCTACTGGAGACCCAAACCATAGGTGAGCCTGAAAACCTGCCCTGCTGGCAATTTTCAAAGTACTTTGCCCTTTTCTCCCGAAAGAAGGCAAAGCCAAAGTGAGACACAGGTTCTATGACTTCCAAAGTGCTTAGACCAGGAAAACAGCATGCTGACTTCAAAGTAGATTGCATGTGTCCAGTTGAGGTTACGCTGTGCTTATTGCCTCTGCATGCAAGTCCTTCCCATCTCTCCTCTTTCATCTCCAGTTCAAGGTGTGAAGCCTAACCACCACACAGCAATTAGTGGATCATGGCCCAGCAAGTGAAAACAGACCAAACCCCTGCCTCTGCCAGGACTGTTGAGCTCTTCTGGAACAACAAAGATTGTAAAACACAAGACAAAGCTCAGAGCCCAGAGGTAAGATGCCCTCAGTCGAAAGGATCTGTCTGGGGAACCAAATTTCAGAGATTAGACTAATCCAGAGTCCAATGACCTTTAGGTCATAGTGCAAGAACTTTCTCTTTGATACAACTTTTACAACTTAACCAAAATGACATTAACAACAATAACCTGACCCCATCCCTCCCCTCAGAAGCACCTATCCTGGGCAGAGCTCCCCAGAGTTAGAGGAGGGAGAAGAACAAAAGACTCCAGGAAGTCTACTAGGGATGTGCCAATCTAATTGGTATGGGTGGTGCTCAGATACTGTGATGAGACGTGCCAATAAAAGAAAACAACCAAAAACTGTAAAGCTGGGTGATGTACCCTTTAGGCCATGGGAGTGGAGAAAAAGGAATTTACTATGAATCAGATGAAGCCATATTTATATGCACTCCCACCCTTAGCCCTTTGGATAGCATCAAAGCCCACTGGATTAGAAGCTTCTCTGACAAACTTAGCTGTAACCCACAGCAGTAGGGAACAGATCTACGCCCTGTCCTTTGCTCCTTGCTCACCATGCTGTACAGCAGTGCTGTTCTCCATCCAACAAAATACTCCTCTCCTTTAAGGCTCTCAGTACAACAGGTCTGATTCAGAAATGTTCCCCTTCCTCTTCATTCTCCTTGAATTTCTCACCCTGAGTCATCAGACTACAATATAACTTTAATGTGGAAAGTTTTGTGGGTACGGTTTGTTTTCTTTTAAGTCCAGAAAAGAAAAGGTACAACCAGAGGGGGAAAAAAAAGTGTCTCATGGTTGAGAGGACTCTTTTAACCAAGGAGTCACATGGTTCCCTGGCCAGCAGCCAAAGGAGTCATGAGAGATGCTGCCATTCCCTTCAGCACTCCCTTAACCATGTCCTGCCTGCTACCCAGCCTGCCCCCAGTCCCCTTGCACTCCAAGGGCAGCAGCCCTCCTCAGCCAAGCCTTGCTTGCTTGTGCCCATGGATGGGTGGGTGGGTGGCTCCCATGGAAGGAGAAGGCATCATCAGAAAATATGCACCTCATTTTGCTAAGTGGTGCTTTCCCCCTGCCCTCTCCCTGGGGCTGCATTGGACATGGTGATGAAGCAGGTGACAACGATGCCGTGTTTCAGATGAGACACAATGATGCCACCTCTGATGTTTGTGGTCAGAAAAGAGTCACTGAAAGTAATGATGTGGCACTTACACCGCATTTTCCGTTTTCAAAGTGCTGCGGCAGCTTTCGCTCTCCTGCCCCTCCCCTACCTCCAAGCTGTGCCAGCATTGCTGTTGCCCTATTAAAGCTGTGGGAAAATGAGGCAGGCAGAAGTCAGGATACTGTTATTCAACATCTCAGGCATTGGTCCAGTCTTGGGCCTTGCCTGTCTTCACAAAAGAGCAAAACCCACTGTGGAAAAGCATACTTTTTTGAGGGGTTATGCCACTGCCCTGGCCAGTGTTCAGGTCAGAAATGCACTTGGCCTTTTAGTATGCTTTCTTGCCCTAGTACTGGGGGTGTCAGGATCAGTACTGGTCCTGCATTTCCATACAGTTCTGCTGGGTACTATATAGGAGCTGCTGCATTCCAACCCAGCAGTGAGAGAAATGATCCTTCCACAGTTCGCTTGAATACTGGGAGGATTAATTCACTTACCATCCTTGAATGAAAGAAACTATTATTTAATAATAGTAGCACATTTCATAATTATGTCTCACTTCAGCCAGATTAGGAGGGTGGATATGATATCCATTCCCAGTACTGCAGTACTTAAACTTTTTAAATTAAATGCACCTCAATTTTTTTTTCAGGTGCTCCTTGCAAGCAGAGAGGGGTTTATATTTTTATGTCTTATGCTTATTTGCAGCAATAAAGTTAAAAAAGGTAAAGCTGGGCTGCCCCACAATGCCTTGCACATAGCAAGCAAATGCCACAGTGCTCTTGAAGTGCTTCTTCTCAAAAAAAAAAAAAAAAAAAAAAAAAAAAGGGTTTGTTTTTATGTCAGGTTCTTACTGGCATCAGAGGCCATAATGATTCTTTCAATAGCTCGTAGAACTGTTTTGGGGTTTTGTCTGACATGGCCTCCTATTAATATTGCTTTTGCTGTATGTTCCTGGGAAATATGGCCACATTCCCTTTAAATTGCATAATGTGGCATCCTGTGCCAAGGCTGTACTCAAATGGATACTGGAAGAACAAGGCTTGTGCTGACTTTCTGTTTGGTTCTCCTCTCACTTGCACCAGTCACTCCTGCTTTATTAACGTGCTGATCTGTGGATACAAGCCCAGGAAGGAGAAGCTTTAGGCCCTCAGGGATGAAAACACAAGATGTAAGAGCTCCCCAAAACGCTACACATAGTGATGGTCATCCAGAAGAAACTATTTTTTAATGTCTTTGTTGTGCATTCCAGGTATGTTCTCATGGAAGATACAATTCATCAGCATTATCTTTGCACCACAAATCTGGCAGTAAAGTCCCTGGAGTTCGAGCAGTTTTGAACGTGGTGCCACAGACAAGCAACAAGGTGGCTCTATGTCAAAAAATCTGGGAGATGCTGTGACCAGTGGACTTGACTTAGTGCCACTTCCCAGGGCAAAATTCTTCTGCCACATGTTGAACGTCTGAGGCTAGCTTTTGCTGTCATTTGCACACTTGCTATACCACTGAATGTCCTTTTTTCCCTATTTCTTAGCAGCTCAGGGTGAAATTTGACCTTGGACAAAGAGCTGGAACAAAGACTATGTCACCATGATGATTAAGTGGGATTTCTGCATAAACGTGAATTTTATTCTTTGTGGGTTCCTGCCATGAGGGAAATCTGATCCACAAGCATAGGCTGAAAAGAAAATAAATGTTCAAAACTGTAACTACAACATGGGTACAAACTGTTTGCACTATTAAAATTATTTCCAGAAAAAGATACAGTAACTCTCTAATTTAGCCTGTCTTTGGATTTTCTAAAGAAGGCATGATTTGCTGTAGAAATAATTAATAGGTGATAATCATCTTGCTGTCAGATCCTAGTGAAAGAAAGATTTTTTTTATTATGAGAGAAAATATTTGGCCTCAGCTATCCTAACTTTAGAAAAGCTGCCTACACTCATTATAATGGAGTGAGGCATCTAACTTTCAGCTCCATTACACTAACAAGAAAACTGCCTCTTGCAAAGAAAGCCCAAGAGGAAAGCGTGGAAAAGACAACTCAATGCTTTATCTAAATGTTTGTCCTAAGAACATTTAGGCAGCAACAGAAGAGAGAAGTCATAGCAATATATTGCATATGGACAGGAAATCCTACTGAAAAAATACTTTAAGTCTGTGTCTAGAACTTCTTCACATTTGCTGTAGCTGAAGTATTTGCAATGCTCCTTATGCATACGTTGTGTAGCAAAATCATGTGCCTAACAAGAGGCAGCCAGCAAGTTCTATGCAGCTCTGCATGATGGAGTGAAAATACATACTTTTACCATTGGGAGACAATTGAAGGAAGAGTAAAAGAGAAAGAGGGGGTGCTAACCCTTAAAATACTGAAAGATATTCTCCAGGAACCTGCCTCCCATGGCTTTTCCTCCAGAGCACTCCTGTGCCTGAATTTCACATCCTTCTCAGCCTCCCAAGTATTTTGGAGCTTGTAAAACTGTTGGGGCCTGTAACACTCAAGCTTTGAGGGATAAGTTTGTCCATCTCATTGCCAGGGTATTCACATGTGCATGGCACAAGCCCAGAACTCAGAAGATGGAGATTTTGCTTTTATGTGTAGATATTTTGGTCATGGTTCTCACGGCTCGGAGTCCTGGATGGTTCTCAGACAACTCTTACATGCAGGGCACTACTGTAATACTACCTAAGTTATATTACCTCGTACCCCCAGCTACCTGGGGCAGGTTGGGCTAGTGCTGTACAGGAGGGCAGTGAAGCATCAAGGAGGAAAGAGGAAAAATAATGAGAAGAATCAAACAGGTGACCCTGGAGCTGCAAAAAGCCATCTGTCAGGTAGTTAGCAGGCAGAGGTGTTTTGCCAGCATAGATGAAAGACACCAGTAAGAGTCCACTGAGGGTGAAATGACATACAAAGGTTATGGGCTGAAGAAATCAAGCTTGCAACATTAACAAGTTCTGTAATGCATGGTGTCAGCATGTCTGCAGGACTCCTTTGATCTGTAGCTGGTCCCAGCTTTCTATTGCTTGTGGTGACTTGGGAGGACTAGATAGTTAAACTGCAGGTTGGGGGTTAGGAACCTCTCTGACAGTATTTCCATCCAAATTATGCATCCCATGAACTGAGGAAACACTTGGCACCATTCTGCCTTTAGCATGCTGTATTGCCAGGTACACATGGTGCGTTTTTTCCATTTCATAAAATATGTTTGTCAGTCTAACTGTATAATTGCAGCTCGCTTTGTTTTGCTCTTTAACACCTCCTTTGAAAATTGTCTTCTGAGGGATTAGCCTTGTTCTTTGTTTAATATGTGAGCATATCTGCATTTAATCTTACCTACTCATCTGAATTTTTCATGTTGCTTTATACCCACTTGTTATTCTATGTTAGTAATGCAGTACATTTAATAATTTCATCTTGCCATCCTGCAGACTCTTTATGCTGCCACCTTTCCTTATAATTACTTAACTCATTATTTTGTTTCAGTTTTTAGGTGTCTAATTCTCAGAATCTGCTTGCCACAAAGGGATGAGAGAGGTGCCTACTTCCGAATGCATATGAATTCAAGAATATTCAGAAATTGGGTTCTTGGCCTAAATCACAGCAAAAAGAGGCGTGTCCAGTCACAGATATACCAAAGCTCTGAAGTTTTAAATGGGGAATTTTAGTCTGGCTCTCTCAGAGAAATTCTAAACTTGATCTTCTAGAGCTGCCAATAAGTCATGTCCCAATCACTTTCCCATCTTTGTGTGGCAGTTTCAGTACATGGAAATAACCTGTATCAGGCAGGTAAGCCAAGCCACAGTGATTATGACAGCCCAGTATGCAAATATTCATAGAATCATAGAATCATAGAATTAGCCGGGTTGGAAGGGACCTCAGAGATCATCTAGTCCAACCCTTGACCCACCGGAGCAGTTGCTAGACCATGGCACTGAGTGCCACATCCAGTCTTTTTTTAAATGTCTCCAGGGACGGAGAATCCACCACCTCACCGGGCAGTCCATTCCATAGCCTAATCACCCTCTCCGTGAAGAAATTCTTTCTAACATCTAACCTAAACCTCCCCTGAGGTTCTTCATCTTTCTTGTTTCTGCTGAACGAAAGCATCAGTTTTAGGTGATCCTGAAAGCAGTTGATACACTTTGGAGGTTCACCTGTTCAGTCTCTAAGCCAACACATCTCTGAGGGCTGGTAAAGTTAAATCCTATTCCAAATCCTCTTAGAGATTACTAATATTACAGAACCAGGTAAAAGAAATATCCGATGGATCTCAGCCAAGCTCTCCTCGAGCACAGGACACTGCACAAACAGAAGTCGAGAAAGCAAGCTTGCACTGAAGAGTGCACAGTCTCATTTCAAAAATAAATAGGTGCAGAAGCAGAGAAATTACATATTTCCCAGTGACTAAGCCAGGGTAATCCTGTACCCATAGCAGACAGTTTTCTCACAGAGGTCAATACAGTCCTGATCTAACAAGGGTGGGAAAAGTGAGCCACATTGTGGAGCCCTGAGTGTACCAGCTCATGTAGGAGTACTGGTCACACTGGTTGATATTAACAGGGAAGCTGTGCCTGCTATCCCCTTGAAGGGTCTGCACCACAGAGTAGGTTGGCTCTTCTCCACTCATGTAACTCCCTCCCGCACTGCAAAAATGAAGAGACGGTCTCCAGAAGTCCTCATCTTTAGGGATTATGCATGACTACTTTCCTGTAGGCATATGAAAAATATGCATTTCTTCTAGCCCATGTCCCACGAGTGTGGAGAAGCCCTGTTGTAAAGGGTGTGGAACTGTAAGGACATGGGAGCATCAGCAGAACAGATGCAAAATGTGCAGAGGAATTTTCTCCCTTCACATTACCTAACCAGTCAGTAACATCTACTTGCAAATACATTATTTGCTCTATTATGGTGTTAGAATATAAAGCTAATATTTATGCTGCTATTACTAGATACACACTCTCTCTTACAAGTTATTCCTAGTGGCTTTATAGAAAATTGAATTAACTTTGTCTAGGTACCAGCACATAATCCCTGAAGTAAGCTTCTTAACAAGTGACTCTTATGTTTCTGGTGAATGCATCCAACCCTAAAGAAGATGAACAGTGAAAGGAGTAAACAAGTGGAAAGTTAGATGAGCATCATCATCCTTCAAAGCTAAACATGTATGTGTATATACAGACACATAAGCACTCAAACATGCACTTCAAGAAACAGTGCCAAATTGTATTATATATAATCCTGTTTTTTAGACACTTATACTAATTACATTGATATTATTAAATGTCAGATTTATACGTAAAATATGTAATTGGATTACCAAAATATGTCCAGAGTATTAAAATGCATCAATCATCTTACTACTAGCTCTTCTAGCTGCAGTCAAGTTTCTTTTTTGAAAAATCAGGCACTAATTGCTCCTGCTTGTAAAAACGTTTACAGTCTCTCAGAGGGCCAAAGGATAGTAGGAAAGCATGCCAAAAAAGATTACTTTATCAGATAGCATGTTTACAATATAGAAATCAACTTGATAAAGGAGACGGTTCTTTAAACTAATTTTGAAGGTAGTCTGTTATAACAACTTTCTTCAGAGCCAGTGCACACAAAACTGAGGCCCTGGTGCATTTCTCATTTTGAAGATGAAATTTAATTTTATCATTCCCTTTTTCATTCTGAAAATCCCATTTCATCAGAGTGAGATTTTTGCTTTTTGAGCTTTTCTAGAAGAATAAACAGGATGCATCATATGCCCCCAGCCTCAGACCACCCTACAAGCACCGAGACAGACAGAGCACCGACACCCTGCATTTGGTTTGTTCATCCATTACATCTTGTCCCTAGTAGATAGGTCCATCTTTATCCCTGAAGGACCAGCAACACCAAGGCTGAGGAGCTGCCATAGCCAAAAGATGGTAGAGATCTCAGGCAAAATTAATGAAACCATTAACGATGCATGAAAGCTCAGTAAATAGCAGCTTGAGAAGCATCCCCCTTTCCAGAAGATAATGCTTGAACAGGCTCTACTGTGCTTTAATCTTCAAAAGCTACCATTAGTAAGCCAGAGAAGTATATTTACCCACAAGATAAACACCACAAGTTCGCTAGGCTACTATCCATTAGGCACTGGAATAACTTCTCTTTCTTTTAACTTTCAAATGGGAGCAAGGCAAAGCATCACAGTGTGTCCTGCTCTCTCTGCTGACTGGGGCAAAGGGGGGGACAGAGCTCAGATGCAGCAAGCCCAGCCAGGGGCTGGGACCCTGGGGAGGCAGCCGGCTCCATCCCTCCGGAGTGATGGATGGAGGGAGGTGCGCTTTGGTTTGGGGCTCCGCTTTGTTGGGTTTCACCTCCTGATCCCTTTCCCTTCTGCTCTGCTGGACTGCAATAGCTGCCCCGGCTCCGGCTCCGCGGGTCCAGCTCCGAGTGACCTGCTGCTGAGGGGGTGAACTGGGGATTGTGCAGGGAAAGGCGAGGGAGCATTATTTATCCACAACAACTCCTCATTGTCGCGGGGCAGTGCTCAAAAGATGGCCAAGCAGTTCGCTCTAAATAAAGCAGGCATTGCTTCCCTTGTATTTCCCCTCAGCAGTCGCCTTAGTATTATTATTATACTTCTATAGCTTTTGCTTTCAGACCTTATAATTATGTCACACAGCAAGGGAAACCGCGAGCATCCCAGCATCTGGTGTGCGGTTTAAAACTTTTGTTTCAAGATTTGAACTATTTATAGAAGGAAAACTTTGTAGGATAGTAATTTCCTATGGTTTTGAGAAAAATATGGCTTGCTTCTATTAAAAGGGTGTATTTATTTATTTATTACTCCTTCCTCCAGTTTAAAAAAAAAAAAATAAAATATAGCACTGCATTCATTTTTATTTTTTTACAAGCTATTGGTCACCTACTGGCAGTCATATCCCGCCTGTGAACAGAAACACACATCTCTGACTATTTGATTTGATCAATAGCATCCAAGCGAATTAAAACTGAAGTGCTTCCATAAAGCAATCGCCTTTAAAAATCAGTAGCCGAGGCATATGCATTTCATTAAGAATTAAGAATGTAGAAATAGGCGTTTAGTTTCTTTTTATGGGCGTATTTATTCCTACTTTTCTTCCTTAGCAGTGGGTTATATTTTTCCATAGACCACAGAAAATACACAACACACACCCAGGGGAACACACGCACACGTGCTTGTTCATGTGCATGTGCTCCCGTGCATGCATACAAAGAAAGAAATAAAATGTCTAGATATATAAATCCACATACAGTTCAGGGCTAGTTCAAAATTTGCACCCACTAGAATGCAAAAAGGTCTGAGCTCGGCACGGGGGTGGGAAAGAAGGAAATCTGTCCGGACCTCTATGCCGAGGGGAATGTGAGGCCAGGGATACCGAGGCGGGTTTTCCCCATCACCGACCAGACCTATACCGAGCCGAAATGATCCCGAACCTCCCGCTACTCTTCCCGGAGCTCCCCCGGGCCCAATCGTCGAGTCCCGGCTCAGAGAGGCGCGCCGAGCCCCGAGCCGGGCCGGGGGGATGCTCAAGAGAGGGGGNCTTCCGATCTAGCAGGTTGCTCGGAGGACACCAGCCAGATTGCAGCCCTGTGTCTGTGGGGGCGGGATAAGAGCCAAAAATAAATAAATAAACAAACACGCTCTCTCTCACACACACACACAGGGCTGCAATCTGGCTGGTGTCCTCCGAGCAACCTGCTGGGGACTCTCTGGCAGGCGGCCCGCGGCTTTCTCTGCCAGCGCGGCCCCTGCTGCCTGCAGCCCGGGAGGGAGCGGGCAGGGGAGAGCTCCTAGTGGGGGGCACAGGCCGTGCTGGGCAGCGCTGCTTCCCTTCTCCTCTCCGAGGAACCTGATTTAACAGACACACAATCCTCTCCTCTCCGATGTACTCTTAATCCTCATCTCTGGCGTCCTCCCTTTTACAGATTCCCTCCCCTCGCCCGCCAGCCCGCTGTCCGGGCTGCTGACAGCGGGAATGGGGATGACCCCGCCACGATTCATGCCCGGAACGAGGCTAAAGGACTGGGCGGCCTCAGCACGTCCCAGGGGCCAGGGGGGGCAGGGCCGGGCAGCTCCCCTCTGCCCTCCCGCTCCCGGACGGGACGGGGTTCTGAGGTGTGCTGCGGGCCAGCCTGCCCCCCTCGTTCCTCCGGGGAACTGCCCCCTCTCTCCCGCCTTCGGGGGCTGCCCTTTGGCTCCCCTCCTCTTCCCTGTATTGATTTCAAGGTGGGAAGCGAGCGTTTTTGGAGTGCAACTCACCTTATGCATTCTTGATCATTAAAAAAAAAAAAAATCCTGCAGCTATGCAAAGACAGGATCTTTAAAGAGTTTGTTACTCGACAGGTAAGGACTCGGCTGGGGCTCAGGAATGTGGAAATTCAACTCAAGTCAGCCTACTGCGACGAGCAATATTAATAAGAGCATACAGGTAGGGGGGGAGCGGCAGAAGGAGAAACTTGGCAACTAAAATAGAAGAGGGATTTCGATCGCGGTTATCAAATACCGAGAAGCATGCAGCGGGCTTCCCGGGAGCCCCCGCTGCCAGACGGCCTGCGGGCCCCGAGCCGGTCCCGTCGGCGGAACCCACTCGGCTTCTCGGACGCTTCAGCTCGGAGGTAGCCGGACCAGTTGTCAAGTTAATTTCAACACGTCCGTGTGATGGATAGAAACGCAAATTGTGTCTAGGCCTGCATAAAACAAATCCCTGAGTGCAGGTTCAGAGCAGGGATTCCCCTCCTCCCGCCCCTTTCGCCTTTTTAATACTTAAGCTCTGCTCTATTGTCCCAGCAGCAGCGGCTNAAAAAAAAAAAAAAAAAAAAAAAAAAAAAAAAAAAAAAAATCTGGATCACTTACAGGTAACTCCCACTGGTAAGGATGAGGAAAATCTGAGGGTAATACACTGAGAGTAACACACTGCGAGATGAAAAAAGGATCATGGCTGAATCCCGTTTATACTCTTGGAGTTCGCTTCCTTAGTTATTCCTTTCTGGCCCCCCCTGGTCGTAATTCCCCACCCTTTTTGGTGTCAGCTGTGGCTTGAATCTGAGTTGGAATCCAGTCCCTTGGGCTTGGGGGGGCTTTGTCTGTCTGTTTGTTTGTTTGTTTGTATTGTTGTGTCTAGTATTCCCCTGGTGCTAATGCTGCTCCCTGTGCAGAGTATGTGCTGCTGCTGCTGCTCTCGCTGCTGCTGCTGCCTCTGGGCTCCTGCCTGTCATGTCTCAGTGGTTGGAAGTTGTTACAGTGGGTTCTCGTGTTGGAATGAGGATGGTTTAAGGGATTTGGATGGCAGAAAGTGCCTCTCTCTCTCTCTCTCCCTCTCTCTGTAACTCTCCTGAGACTCGAGGCTGCCATTGGGCAGTCAGTCACTGCAATCCGCCTACTTTTTTCTCTCTCTCCCTCTCTCTCTCTCTCTCTTTTTTTTTTTTTTTTTTTTTTTTTTTTTTTTTTTTTTTTTTTTTTTTTTAAAGGGGAGGATGACAATGGAGAGACATTGATCTAGCCCGGGCTGCAATGAACCCACGCTCCCTGGCTAAGCCTTCACACGCCTCGCTCCGCAAGCACTCCTCACCCACTTCATGGGGCACTTTTAAAGCTCTCCCCCGGCGGGATGCAGGCTCCCTGAGCCTTCTGTGGCACCCTTTCAGCTCGTCCTGGGAGAGATACTGAAGGAGCTGGCAGCTCCCAGCTCCCCTCTAGGTTAATTGCTTTATTATGGGCGGCTGCCCCAGTTCCCCTGAAGGGCTCCGCCGTCCCTCCTGCTTCGGCAGAGGTTTGGCTCTTCTTTATCCCGGTGTTGAAAATTAAGCTCCGGTTTCAGAGGGCTCTATCAGGAAAAAAAAAATGTTATCGTAGCCTGCCTAAATGAGAAATAAAGCCACGCGCATTCGTAGCTTCCTGGCGAGATTGAATTTCGCGTGAGAAGGGGAGGGAGAGGACTGGTGTGAAGCAGCCGGTCTAGGGGGGGAGCCGGGGGCGCAGCCCCTCTCCTGGCCGGCAGCGTCTGCTGCCGGTTCCCTAGTCCCCGAACCTCTCGCTGCTCCCGCAGGAAGAGCTGGCGTCTCCTCTTTTACTTCTCTCCTTCCTGAGAAGATGCCAGTCCGAAGAGACGTTTCCTGGCAGGTTAGTTACTTCTCCCCTGCCTTTCCCCCAAGCCGACCTGCTCCTGCCCCTTCGGCACCGCCGCGCCCGGGGCGAAGGGGTGCTCGACCCTTCCCCGCTGAGCCGGGTGGGAGACCTTCGCCCCGTGTAGGCTGCAGTCCTGCAGGAGACAGTCACTTTTCCTCCTTGCCTCTCTGGGCGTTTGTCCATTTCTTTCGGAGGAAAAAAAAAAAAAAAAAAAAAAAAGAAAAAAAGAAAAAAAAATTTAGTGCTGGGATAGATGGTGAGCTGAGTATGCTAGGGTAGGGTTTGAAAACGAACCCCGAAAGAGAAACGTGCACCGCAGATATTTTAACACAAGTGTGGCCAAAATGAGGAAGAACCAGGCTCCGAAGTCTTCTCTGTCTGTAGCGTTTCTAAATGTTCGTCTCAGGTTAATTGCCTAATAATAACTAAAGGAGGTTTCCTGGCCGAGAGCTCTTCCAGACAGCCTGGGAGTACCTCCTCCAGTTAACCAGACCCGGCTCATAGGTGCATCTGTCTGTGGCACAACGAAATATCCCTTCAGATGGAATGGGAATTGCAGAATTGTTGTGAAAACGCTGTCGGTTGGCCAATATGCGATAAAAAAAAATCGGGCGTTGGTTCCGTTGCATCACTTTCATCTACAAGTTCAGGGCATATACTGGAGCAGTAAGAGTCCTTTTGAGAAACGCTAATCTCGATAATCACGAGACAGAAGCTGAATCCTTTAAACGATTATTTACATCCCAGAATCGTCTTGTTTGTGATTCCCTGACACTCTGAAATCGTCGTATTTATACTTCTGTGTATGTGTGCGCGTCTGTATATTACAGACACCTAGGTGTTTATCTCCTGTAACGCCCGTTCTCCCTCTCAGACCTTCAGGCTGTGGCAGAGACAGCTGTGCGGAAGGTCAACCAGGAGAACGGGGAGAGATTTTTGATGTTTTATTTCTAGCATTTGTTCAGCTTCGGATATATATTTTTTAATGTTCTTTTGCCTTTAAACATGTGTCTGGGGTAAAGAAGAAGGAAAGAGTACATTGTAAAAATGAAAAGTAAATGCTTGTGCTGGAAAATCTGAACTGATGGCGGCAGAGTTTGACCCAGTATAGCTGGAACGAAGACGGTTTGCAAATCTTCACAATTTTCGGAACGAAGCTAGTTTTATCCTCAGCTTAGCTCTGTAGTGGGAGGAAACTTGTAAAAAGAGATCAGAGCGTGCAGTTTCTTTTCTGGAAGTTCAATTTTGTTCTAAAACCATGGGCCGGTATTACGTCAGAAAATTAATTATGATAACGATGACGATGACAAAAAATAACCTGCTAAATGTTACCCAAATGGTTCCTATAAGCATGTCAGCCGAGTGTAGTGAGAAGTACACTTGTTTTGTTGATTGGAGACGAATACATTTCCTTCAATAAAATGATGTGGCACTGAAGGAAGGAGCATTGTTGGTAACACCTAATATGGACATTTTGACATCTGTCGTTCCTTCTTCCAGAAACACGTGTGTTTCGGATAAAATAGGGGCAGAACAGCACTAAAACGGTTGCCGACATCACAGTAGTAAAGTATTTTTTCTTTTTTCTTTTTTTTTCTGTCTATTTTCATCTGCTGCGGTTTCTTCATTTAGCCCAAGCCTGGAGAGTGTCCGGCACAAGAGCACGTCGGACACCGGTAAGAGCTCTGAAGGTATTCCCGGTAGACAACTCAGCGGACTCCTTCCTGGAGTAACTGTGTGTCACTTGTAAATCATCGAGCTGCAAGTACGGTGCCATGGGAAAAAAGCGGTGGAGAGGGTTAGAGGGGAGAGGAGGGGAAATGATGAGTCGCTTGAAATGAGCGGAGAGAGCAAGGAGGGGCGACGGCGACAGCACAACGGAGGGTGCCCGTGAAGGGACCGTGTCGTGCCGACGGGGGGACAGCGCCAGGCAGCCCCAGTGCCGCAGCAGCACCTTCTGGGGCTCCGATCCTAAATCCCACAGGTCTCCTCTCGGGACCATCGGCCTCGCCAGCAGTACCGGCGCTGCCACGTGCTTTCCGCCGTCGAGGCTGAGCCCCGGCCGCTGCCCGCCGAGGGGCGAAGGTGCCGAGCCGGGCCGGGGAGGATATTCCTGGGCTCCTTGTCGCCGGATAGCCACGGGAATGGGCGAGGGGAGCGAGATTTCGTTGGTGTTTTCTGCAAACGGCGCAGTAAGGGACGTGGAGCCGAGTCAGCTGGCCCGTTCCTGGCCACAGTTTCCCCAGGAATCCCGAGAGGGAGCGGCATGCTCCACCCACACCAGGATGAGACGAGGTGCCCGGCACCCTCAGACCTATGATCCCCCAGTTCCGCTCGGTTTTGCCGCAGGAGCACGGAGAAATCGACCTCGCCGCCCTCCGAAGAAGTGCAGGTGCCTTTCCTTTCTCCCTTGGGCAGCGCCAACTCCCATCGCCTGCATCCCTCGAACCGCAATTTGACCCCCTCCCCACGAGAGGAAGGGTGTCTTCTCCTCTGCCTTTGGGGCTGCCACAGCTGCCCCCCTTCTTTCCCTACAGAAGGGATAAAGAGAGAAAGGGTGGGGTTTACCCCCAGAGTCCCGACCCGGGAACTTCCTGCGGCTCCTGCTTTCTGAAGGTCACATCACTCATCTCCAGAGCATCCGCTGTGATTTGCATCTGTGGTGCGGCTGTGATTTTTAACTTCCGATGTATTAATTAAACCGGAGGCGAGTGCCCTGCGATCTTCGCAGGAAATATTTCTTTTGCAGTCCTGCTGCTAGCCAGGGTCAATATTTGATGTGATCTGTTTTCACGAGGAGGTACGTGGAGTCAGCAGGGTTCCAGACACTTTACGCTTCGCTGCCTGGACGGAAACGTCGACATAAATGTCAAGGGATGTTTAACCCCACGCCTCTCCGGCAAACTTGGGGGTAGGAAATAGAAATGGTAACAACGGGAATTTCATCAGAGAAAGGACTACCTGAGCAGCATGTTGGTCTCTCCTCCTAACTGAACGTACGAGCTTCTTTATGGTACCCTACCCTGTCACACCGTGGGACAACCCCCGCCCCGTCCAACAACTGTATTTATTGTATTCTTCTCTCTCCCCTCGGTCTCATAGTTGCGACTGAAAGTTGAGCTTTTAGCACGTTTTATTAAGACATGAACACGTGCTCTGAAGCAAAGGGAAAAAAAAAAAATAAAAAGCCTGCCAAGTCTCTGCTGTCCCTGGCACAATGTCTCTTTCCTTCACGTTGACAAAAAACCAAACCAAACCAAAACAAAAACAACAAAAATCAACCTAATGCACTAGAAGACAAACTACGTTTTATCTCACTTCATTTCAGACACACACCCTCTTTTCTATGCAAAGAGCTCACTAGAAAAGGTATCATTACACTCAAAGGATATGGTTTCAACAAAATGGTAGTTCCAGTGCCTGATGAAAGAAGAAATAATTGCATCCCACATGCCTAGCCTAGAAGTAGCCCTGGATCTCAGAGCAAATTTCTCTCCTATTGTTCAGAGAAAGTGAAGGATCCTCATCGCCTTACAGGCATGGTGATGGATCTGATGGGGTTTTTGTAAGGGCTTTTACTGTTTCTGCTGTTCACTAGGTTTTATTTCCAGGCTCAGTCCAGCAGCATTCTTGTGATTTTTGTTCTGAATCCCCATCTAAAACAGCCACAATCAATTTCGAAAAGAGATCTGCCTTCCAGACCTGTAACGCGTGCCCAGTCTTCTGTTCCCTTTAAAAATAAAACCGCAGTGAAAGAGTGTAGTAATATTACCCCGATTTTGCGAAGCATTTTCTTTGAGCTCGCCTGCCTCTCTGTGAGGGATGTGTTGTACCAAGCCCTCCAGCTATTGAGGTAGATAGGATGCCCTCGTCATCGCTTTATTTATGGATACACAGCCTCATCAAATTCACTTCTTATCCAAATCCCTGTCAATCTGGAGGACGACAGAGCCCATCGCTGTCGACCAAAGCTACGACAAAGGGCGGCGCAGGTATTTAGCCTCGCAGAGGTTAGATCACGGAAAACACCCTCCTGTCTCCCACAGGCAGGATTTGGGGCTATCCCCGGGCATGTGCGCCGGCCAGGGCAGGGGTGGAGGCGGGCTCCTCACCGGGGCAGGGCAGAACGGGGCACGGGACAGCGCGGAGGGCGTCTCCCGCGTCCCCTCTGCTTCCGCGCATCCTCCGCGGGTCCCCCGCGGCGGCACCTGTGTCTGTGGGGGCGGGATAAGAGCCAAAAATAAATAAATAAACAAACACGCGCTCTCTCACACACACACACAGGGCTGCAATCTGGCTGGTGTCCTCCAAGCAACCTGCTGGGGACTCTCTGGCAGGCGGCCCGCGGCTTTCTCCGCCAGCGCGGCCCCTGCTGCCTGCAGCCCGGGAGGGAGCGGGCAGGGGAGAGCTCCTAGTGGGGGGCACAGGCCGTGCTGGGCAGCGCTGCTTCCCTTCTCCTCTCCGAGGAACCTGATTTAACAGACACACAATCCTCNTTTTTTTTTTTTTTTTTTTTTTTTTTTTTTTTTTTTTTTTTTTTTTTTTCTTGAGGTTACGGTACGCCAGAGATAATATTTAAGTTCGCTTGAACAGTACAAAATAAAAGGACCCGTCATCACCCGCCACCGGCTCCTGCAGGCTGGGTGCTGCCGGAGCACCCCGTGGATGGGCGTCCCCGCCGCCGGGCATCGCCCCGCCGCGGACCCCCTGGACCGGGTTGAAGAAATTCTTTCGGCTTCTGAAGGGGACCAGGGCGGGGAGAAACAATATTCTCTCTTTTCTTTTTTTTTTTTTTCCTCTCTCTTTTTTTTTTCTTTGCAACATTTTGCTCTCATCTCTGCAATAATAACGTGACCCAAGCCAGGGAGATTTGCCGTACACAAGGACTTACCCTAATTTGACATAGATGACTCCAAAGCATAGAAACACGTAGAAAATCCATTTCCGAAAGTTTCTGTGCATGATCTAGAGAATGGACTGAGCCATAAAAATTGCGCAAAAAGTCGAACTGATCTTGTCGATTAAATCCCAGTCAAGAGCATTGCTGAAGCTACCCAGGAGCAAAGCCGGCCACACTGTAAAAAATCAACACCACGCAGATAAGCAGCTCTTCCCAGAGCCATGCTGACCGAAACCGGCTCCGATATTAAAGCTAAAGAGGGAAGGAAAAAATAGAAAGAGCTGCTCAAAACGGTAAAACAAGAACCCAAGGCAGACAGTCTGAGGGAGAAAATGAGCAAGCACTGATCTTGATCAACTGCCTCATAGAGCCCTGAAGTTCAATGTGTTTTTACTTGTTCTGACTTCCCCAGGTAACACTACGTATCTTGCAATCTATGGCTCCAGGTAGGAGGATCTCTCTCTCTCTCTCTCTCTCTCCCTCTCTCTCTCTCTCTCTCTCTCCTGCTCTTCCCCCCACCCCGTGTGTGTCAGGATCTAATACATATCTTATCTGTCTGTGTGCATGTGCGATTTATGCGTGTGTTTGTGTTTCAGAAGGCACATCCTTAAGCCGGAGTGTTGGGGAAAGCACATGAAACATATCCAATAAGGAAAAAAAAGGACTCGTCCTCTCAAACCGAAGCATTTTTTCATTTCCTCCAGTTTGGTAATGCGGCAGGATTTGCAATGTATGGACTTTGCAAAAGAGATTATTAAAATTTTATTATTTTTCTCTCTCTCTCTCTTTTTTTTTTTTTTTTTTTTTTTTTTTTCTTTGTAATCAAAAAGAGGAAGGCATTAACCCTCGTTTGCTTACAGCTCTGTGTCCTAAAAGGCAATGTGTGTGTGTCCAGATTATGTCTGTTTGGCCATCCGATCTTACTGTACTCAAACGCCTGTCACTGAATTCGATTTAATTTTCTACAGTAAGAAAACATTCTTCCTACTTTAAGAAATAGATATACTTGGCTTTTAACACCAGTTTTGGATATTTGGTTTGCTCCTCCTTGGGAGATTAGTCAGAGAGACTGTTCAGACACAAACAGTCAAGCAAAGCTTCCTTTTCTTTCTGTCTTTTCATTCACTTGGTATTTTATTTCTTTATGTCTTTTCTTTCTTTCTCACTGATTTCTGAGCAGCTCAGTTTATTTCTGCATTCTGCGGAATTCTCTATTCCAGTCTACTACACAACATGTGCCTGTCTGGAGGCATATATCTGCATGCATATGCACGCTTAAATAGCACTCAAATGCAAGTTTGTAGCCTGTGGTAAGTTATATAGATATGGATAAACTCATGCACCTAAGCCCGCTCATACACATACATTTATATGCATGTAGTAACAGTAAACATAAGATAGCTCTAGGCTTCTCTGAAAGAGAATCGGTTAAACACACACCAGTAAAGGCTGAAAGGAAAGCAGGCAGTGACAAGCAAGCAAAAGAGGCTGAACACAGAACTTCATCGTAAAATATCTATCCTGACGGAGAAAACAAAGGATTTTTGAAAGCCCAGCCAGGCTGTCGTGGTTGAAGAGATGCAGTGTGAAATCGCAGGTCATTTTTGGATGACTCCCATAGTCAAGGCTTCCTGCACCTTGCCACCACTCAAACAGCTCCCAAAAAGAGGGTCTTCTTGGGGCATGGAGATCCCACGTAGGTCCCTGAGAAGGGGAAGCAAAAGCAAAGCTGGAGACACAAGGGCCCTGCTATGGGGTGGCTCACGCCAAGTCCCCTCGGGATGGAGGAAGGCAGTCGAGCCTGCCCACCCCTCCGAGCCCTCCACTCTCTCTCCCTGCTGATAGGTTTTGCTCTGCCTTTTCCCTCACTCCTCATGGTTTATTCTTTAATAATCAACACCCCGGTTCTTGCAGGAAGCCAGCCCTTCTCCAGGCCCCTTCTGCTACATTTCCCCTAATACTTCACTATGAACATTTTGTTGTTTTAAAACACAGCGTTCTCTTTCCTTTGTATTAATTTTTTTTCTTTTTTCCTCTTATGCAATAGTTTATTCTTTGCATCCCCAGTATTTTTCAAGGATTTTTTAGGTTAAAAAGAGTCCATGTTTCCCCTTTGTAAACCGTTTCTCCAAAAGCCTCACAACTTCACTCAGAGCCGCCACCCAAACTCTTCGACCAACACCTGGGAGGCATTCAAGATGCAACCTGCCCTCTCCTTACCTAATACTTCACT
>JAAWXA010000019.1:8181376-8197701 GCA_038090715.1 Florisuga fusca | reverse complement strand
CCCCCCCCCCTTTTTTTTTTCCGCTTTTTGAAGCCCCTTCAAGGGGAGGTCCCCCCTCAGAGCCCTGGATGGAGAGGCTCATCCCCGGCCGCTGCCCGCGACCGGGACGGCAAGTGAGAGGGGCAGAGGCCTTCCCTCCGGACCGGGCGGGACCGGGGCTGCCCAGCGGACAGTAGCGGGCAGCCTCTGCCTCAGGCGGGCGCGGCGCCCTGGAGCGGAGAGCGGAGCCGGGCGGCCGCCTCAGCGCAGGGAGTGGCAGCGTCCCGCGGGGTAACACCGCCACCCAGGGGCGGCGGGAGGCGGCGCCGACGGGGGCAGCCGGTCCGGTCCGCCCCGGGCTAGGGAGAGGGGATTCGGGACGGGGCAGCTGAACGAGGGGCGGCTGCGGGTACTCGTTGGGGGCGGAGGGCACGGAGAGGGTCTCCCCGTTCCTGCCGGGCTCTGGTGGCATCATGAGCCGCTGTTTCTCAGTCCCGGCCCTTGTCGTCCGCGCCGGGCCCAGCAGAATTGCTCCCGCCGCGCTCGCTGGCTTCTAGGAGCGCAGAACCTGGGTGCTGCCGCCCTGTCCTCCGCAGCCGCGCAGGAGCCCGGGCATGGGTCTGCAGCCAGCGCGGAGCTTCCTCTGCCCGCTCCGCGTACGGCAATCAGACCTTCGTTGGGAGGGAGGCTGAGAAAGAGTGTGGGGCTCAGCAACACAATTGTTAGTTGCTGTGGTTCTCCTCTTAAAGATGCCTCATGGATGTTGCCGTTTTTGTTTTTGTTTTTGGTGGGGTTTTTTTCCCCCTCAAATAACCCGTGGAAGTGGGACTGCAGCTCAGATTTCCTCTCATCTCCCCAGTAGCAGCTGTAACCATCAGGCTGGCACAGACTAATTGCTGCTTGCAACAATTGAGATTTTTTTTGTATTTGCGTGCAAATCCAGTATTTCAGCAAAAGAAACTAAACTATATTGTGTCTAAACTAGCTTGGAGGTAGCATCGTTTTCAGGGCAAAATATTTTTTGATTTTTGACGATTTTACACCACTGTTGCCTTCAGCTACTTGATTTGCAGGTCCTGGACAAGGGAAAATTATAGATTTTTTTTTTCCTTTGAATATCAGTTTAACTATTGATGAAAGTTTAGGCTAAGGATAAGAAGATTTAATGAAGCTTAATAATTCTGCAGTTTAAAAAAAAAAAACAACAAACCCATAGAATATTAAAATAGGTAATTCTCACATTAGCATTCCAAAATTGAGTTACCTTAACATTATAGGCAAAATATGTAAAGCTCATTGGACTACTTTAAACAAATACAACCTCTAGTAATACTAAAAGACCTCTGTAAAATAGGGAGATATTAATAAAAACAAACATAGTGGTAGATAAGGGTTGAAACCATTTGCTGAATGCTCTTCTGATGTGCCATAATTATTTTTTTCTCATCCAGTAGAATTGGCATAGCAGGTGCTATAATAGATTGAAAAATCAGTAGTTTGTATTTCCATGTATTAACCTTCTGATGATGAAGCTTAGCATTCACTCCTCTAAACTCACATGAAGAAAGGTCATCTACACCACACTGCTTCCTGGTCCCCTTATGTCCCCAGAGCCTTTTAATAAAATTGCTTCTCTGGTAAAATAATTCAAAGGCCTGTTCGACTTTCACAATCCATTTCTCCCCACTCCAACTAGAGAGGCTTTTACTGTGCCAAGGGAGAAAAACCTCAGTGACCTTTGGAGGTCACTAGTCAGGCTGTGACTTTGTCTGATGGCTTAGCCAACAGTTGGTTACTACTGGGTGTGCAAGTTACTCAAGAGTAACTTGGGTATCTGTCTCTAAAAAAGGAAGCAGATGACAGGAATGAGACTGGCTAAGACATGCACAGCATCCATGCTGTGCCACAGGGACACCATGCTGCTAGTCTGACCTGGGCTGCTATAGCTTGGAGGGCCTGACTGACAGGGAACTCTGTCCCAGCAGGAGGAGCAATCCTCATGGTACAAGGTGGGAAAGCCCCCCTGTAAAACTCTAGATGGAAATATGAGCAGCGTGGAAAGGGAAAGGAATTTTAAACTGTTGGTCACAGTTCACATCATCTTCCCTTGAGTTTATTCCCAAGCATAGTGTTCAAAATTAGAACAAATCTGTGAAAGTTCTGGGGAATGCAGAAAACATGGTTAAAGCCTTTTTGACAGGTTTCTTCACGTACCTTTCTTTTCTGTCTGTGAAGTCCCAGGTAACTAGTAGTCAGACCCCAAATGCTAGATACAGGGAAATCCAGCTGCATTTATCCCAGGCAGCCACTGCCTGGCACTGTTGCTCCACACAATTGTAGGTGAAAGCACAGAGCTCAGGGACTCAGTTCTTTCCTCGTTTTCCATTGACCGTTTCTCTCCTCCTTTTTCATTTCTTTCTTTTACATCTCATTACATCTCTGAGATGCATATGTTCTGCATCTCAGGCTATCTGTCTTTCTACGCCTCCTGACATTTCATCACTTTAGAGGACCAAAATAGACTAATAAGTTGGTCAGTTGCTTCATGTGTTTAACACATTTTCAAGTTAATACTGGTTTGAATTTTTCTTTACTTTTTGGTTAATCAAAGCTGAGAGGTGGTATTCAAGCCTCAGAAGTGTATAACTGGATACATTACACGTGTCTGGCATACTAGCATAAAATGGAACTAACAGACTGATTCTTCTGTTCTTCATGAGCAGGCTTCTTCTCTGCAAAAGAATGTTCAGGAGTTAAAATGGTATGTGAGTCACCAATATCATATAGTTGCAAAAAAAAAGTTATATACTCTGAGTAAGCTGGTATGTTGTATGTGTATGTCGTAGGTGAATGAATCATTTTACTCTTTGCAGCAGTAGAAAGCCTGAACTGATGGATATACTTGTCTTTTAGGCAGTGTACTTCAAGATGGAGGTGACCCAGATGTAAGGAAGATGTGTAGAAGACATGATGCCCAAAGAAAAGTTGAGTCAATTGTGTTTGTTTATTTTACAGAAACACGGACTGAGCAATGAGAGGATAGTAGTCTTCAAATGTGGGAAAACACATTGCAAAGGTAAGGAAGTGTACACAGACACAAGGGATAAATGGATTTGAACATCTTTTAGGCAAAATTACTTTGAGAATCATGGAAAAATTTCCCAAGATTTTATGTCAGGTTAAGTAAGCATCTACAGAAATATAGTAGAACACAATCCTACTGCAGGCTACAAGCATCAAGGTCCCAGTTAGACACAATGCCTGTGATTCTGTGACTCTGCTTTCAACCACTGTACTGTGAAAATTCCACTTCATAAAGCATGATGAGATATAAAATAAACCTTCAGAGCTTACTCTGAAAGCATTTCAGAAAGCATTTCGTTTGACCAAAGGAGGTGTAGATGAGGCTTAGATTGGATACAGAAACTCAGAGGAACACCCAATTCAATTGGCTCTAGGGTATATTTCATCACTTTCATTCTAATCTTGCTGTAACAAGTGGTCTCACTGATCCTCACAAAGAAAATGTCTAATAAAAGGAGTCCTTGCACACTTATTGATTAGATCAGAAATTCAGAGACCTAAGGTTTGAGACTTTAGGCTTTGAAATTCTTGAAACAACTTTAATTCCATGCTTCACATAATAGTGAGACAAACTCACTGAATGCAAGTCTGTTGTTTTCCTAAGGTATCTCTACTAAGGTAACCCAAATTAATGCAAACTAAGTATCAAGGTCAGTGAGGTTTATGCTGGAATGAAGATAAAATAAATAAGTCTTGTAATTTAATCTGTAGTCATCTTGTGTTGTTTAAAGAGAAATCTCTTATATTCCCTTTTTTTTTTTTTTAGAGCCATTGCTAGTCTCTACGTCAACAATGACCTATGATGCAAAAAAAGAAAATCAAGACTCAAGTAATTTTTGTTGTGATTTACATGTTCATTCCTGTTTTCTAATCATATTCTCTGATGTGTCTTGGTGGACAAACTTTTTAAATTATCTGTGTTTCCAAATGATGAGTACAAAAGACACCATGGTGAGTTTAGATTACGCTTCAAAATAATCTTTTCAAAAGCTAGGTAACTGAATAGTTTTATGTGATATATAACATTTTTTTTCCTGTCAAGTGAATGCTGGAATTTTAGTGTATTATAGAATATAGTATATAGAATATAATATAGAATATAGAATGCATATAGAATACAGTGTTTATGGAATATAGTATTAAAAGGGAAGATGCATATTGTTACACAGTCCATAGAAGAGTCCTTTTTCCTCACTGTTCTTTTCTGTTGTGATCTTACTTCATCTGATACAAAATTCTTTTTGGCTTCTGTGAGTTGCAAACCAGTAAGCATTGATAGCAAGCCTGTGAATACTAAAGCTGCATCTAATCCGAATATTTGGCGTGAAGTTTTTTTTCCTCTGAAATTGCATGATTGTAGATTTCAAATATGACTTACACATTGTTTACATCACAGGAACAAACTTTAAAATCTCACTAAAGCTAGCAGCATCTTTGCCTTGGTTCGGATACAGTGAGACACACAGACTGTCACCAGGGCAGCATCCTGGTGTACGTAAGGCCAGTGGGGCCACAGCACCAAATCATGGGGTGAGGTTGTAGATAAGGGTCATGGCACTCTGCTTTCAATGCTAAGGAATACTTCCTTGCATCAGTACAACAGAAACATTCTTACTTTTTAATCACCAAAAGTTCTACCAGGCCCAGACAGATATTCAAACAGATAGTTCTACCCTATGCTTGTGCTTGAGACTGGCATCAGTTGCTCTCCCCTTTTTCACCAACACTGTAAACTCATCATACAATGCCACCAAATTTGCCAGGAATTATTTGCCCTTGCTGAAGCCATGTTGTTTGACACCAACAACCTCCACAATTTCCATGCACTTTAGCATAGTTTCCAGGAGGAATGGCTCCATGATCTTTCCAGGTACAGAGGTGAGACTGACTGGCCTGTAGCTCCCCAGATACCTTTTTTTCTTTTTTGAAAATGGGGCTTATGTTTCCCCTTTCCCAGTCAGAGGGAACTTCACCAGACTGCCATGACTTTTCAAATATGATGGAAAACAGCTTTTCAACTCCATCTGCCAGTCACCTCAGGACCTGTGAATTGATCAAGTCCCATAGACTTGTGCAAGTTCAGGTTCTTTAGATGTTCTCAAACCTGCTCTTCTCCTACAGTGGGGGATCTTCCTTCTTCCAGTCCCTGCCCTTGCCTTCTGCAACTGGGATAATGTGGCTAGACCTCTTGTTGGTGAAGTCTGAGGCCAGAAAGACACCGAGTACCTCAGCCTGCTCCATATCCTACATGACCAGGTCTCCTGTTTCCTTCTGGATAGAGTCCACATTTTCCCTTATTTCCCTTCCTTTTATCATTGATGTGCCTGTAGAATTGTTTCTTGTTACCCTTGACGACCCTACCCAGATTTAATTCTACCCAGGCTTTAGCTTTCCTAACGTCATCCCTGGCTGCTCAGACAATTTCTCGGTATTCCTCCCAGGCTACTCGTACTTCCTTCCACCCTCTGTAGACTTCCCTTTTATGTCTGAGTTTGTCCAGGTTCTCCTTGTTCATGCAGACCCCCTGGTGTATTTGTCTGACTTCCTCCTTGTTGCGATGCATTGCTTCTGAGCTTGGCAGATGTGATCTTGAATACCAACCTGCTTTCTTGGGCTCCTTTTCCCTCCAGGTACTCTATAAATCATGTCTCTGAAGAGGCCAAAGTCTGCTCTCCTGAATTCCAGAGTAGTGAGCTTGCTTTGTACCCTCCTTTTTGCCCTAAGTAGCCTGAACTCCAACATCTCATGTTCACTTGCAGCCAAGGCTGCCCTTGAGCTTCACATTCTCCACCAGCCCCTCCTTCTTGGTGAAAACACATTGCACCTTTCCTCTGTCAATTGTAGGAGGAAGTTATCCTGGATTGCTGTGTTGCCCCTCCAAAAGATATTTCCATCCATCCATTCATCCATCCATGTCCCTGCTTCATTGCTAGACAGTGAGAAACAATATACTCACTTCTAATTTGAGCTATGTGGAGATTACTTGCTTCCCATTGGCTTGACCCCAGTCTGGACGAGCTTGCCTTTTTTTCCATTTATCAGTGTATCACTGGTGATACAGCTTGATCAACTGAACCTTCTTTAACAGTTCATCTCACTGCTTTCAAAGGTAATGCCCATAATCTCTCAGATAAACTGTTAACTATTTCAGTCATCAGAAGAAACATATGACTTTGTGGGATTTCCACAAAGTCCAGTAAATCATGGCTGCATTCAAGCATACAAAAACCTTCACTGATTTCAAATTTCAGTAGTTGCAAATAACTGTATTAAAAACCTGCCTTTTTTCCTTTCTTATTTCTAAACTACGTTTCCCAGAAATCTTGGGAGTAGAGTCAAAGAGCACATGTATCTCTTGATGTAACATCTCTAGCTTTGTGGTGCAGTCTCCTGTGAGGGAAATATTCTGCAAGGTGAACAGTAAGCGCAGAAAACCACATGATAGCATTTTTTTTCCCTCTCATATCAAGAAAATATTCAACAGATTTCAGCAACCAGTAAGAGACTTTGTAACTTTGTAACAGCAGCCATATATTTGGGTCATATTTTTATCTTTTAATCAAGCTTCTAAACTTTTTTTTTTTTCCTAAGAATAACTCATTAAAGGACTTACATCTCTTTGTAAAATACAGGACTTCATGGCCTTTATTAATATTGAAATAAATATTTTGTATTATGGTATTCTGCTTACTATTTTGAGATAAATCTGCACGAAAGTATGCCCTCCTGTTTTGAATAAAAGTAATGTCTCTCAGTTTTGTGTATGTTGTTTTAAAAATTACTCTGATGATCCATATTTATGTACACTTGACAGTACATCATTGCCAGATTTCAAAAGCCTTCTAATACTCATATTTTTAAATAATTGATGAGATGAGAACCTCTGGATTTTTTTTCCCACACGTGTGAGATGCCAAGAAAAGCTCCTAAATGTGATTTTTTTTTTCCCCTCCTCCCAGAAACTATGGCCTTCTATGAAAAGAAAACACATCTTGAATTGCTATTCTTAAAATTACCCTGATATTTTAGAGTAAATCTAATAATGGGAGTGGGAGAGGGAGAGTCCAGGCATTAGTTTTGAAAGCACAGGGTTGATGATACTAATGCTGCCAACCCAAACATGAGGATATTGGTTTGTTAAGCTTCCCCTTTCTTCCACCCAGCCCTCATCAAGGACCATCTACTGCTCATACCTAGGAGAGACTGCATTTGATTTAAAGCTACAGTAATGAAAGTTCTGAGCTCTGTGTCCATTCATCAGCCTGCATCATAAGGGTCTGATCTATTTCTAGTGTCTTAAATCTAAAAAACCTGCCCCACTGAAGAAGTTTTCAGGGGAAGATGATATTTAGTGAATAGTTTTATAAGGCGGTGTCCAACTAAATCTACCCTTCACTCACACTTCATATTCCAAAACATTTTTCTCTCCTACACTGATATTTTAATTTTTGCCTTTGTGTAGCAGGTTTAGTGACTAATCTAACTATACTGTCACACTGCAGTTCTGTGATATAATTACTATGGATACATTAACAGTTATATAGAAATGGCCAGACTTCAGACATAATATAGAAAGGTTTGCATCTCTTCCCTTTACTGTTTTCAACAATTCATCAAATAATGTTGTTTGTGTCATGTCCTCCCCCAGGTCACTGAATTATAATGATCACTTATCTACAAATCTTTCCTGCATTTTCTTTCTATTACAATAAGCCTTTTCTTTCATCAGGATTATCATCAAAAGCTGCAGGATATTTTATCTGGCTGCAGTTCAGCTTCATGTGGGGGTGCTCACATGCACCCTGTGGTATTTTGTGCAGTTATAAGCAATTTATGAAAGTTTGAGAGTGCACACTTTATTCTTCAGATTTAACTCTTTTCTTGAATCCAGTGTCTGATTAATCTCAGTACAAGATTTCTGTAGAGACCACAGTCTAAATTTTAAGTAGTGTTGACTGCCTCTACTCCTTCATTGCCTTCACTGGAGCTGAAGGTGCTCAACACTTTTTTGGGTGCATACTTGACATGAAGATGTTAAAATAATTCTTTCCAAACCAAGAACAGTCTTACTGAGCAAGGGTCCCAATGGGCAGTAGCTTCCTCCTTATGCCTTCCTGGCATGACACATGCACTCCTGCATCCCTTCATTAGCAGTTGGATTAGATGACCTTTAAAGATCTCTTACAATCCAAACTATTCGACGATTCCAGGATTATGTGAAACAAGTGTGTGGCCACAGGTCCCTGTTGCTCACCTCATATAGAGGGCTCCCTGAAAGCTGCAAAGCACTAGGACAGGTGACCTAAGGGAACAGGCAAAATAAATCTTGCAAGACACTGAGTTGGCAGGTGATGGACTCCTGTGATACCCACTATCCACAAGGCAAAACAAGTAGATCACAGAGCAGAAATCAATTTCAGCAATTTCAGTTTCAGCAAATGAAGTCTATAGTGCAAAGTCTTTGATTCTCTGAATTAATTCTTCTAGAATCTATTTATATTTCTGTTATTTTAAAAGAAAGGAGGAAATTAGTATAGTTGCCACCGTGTGTGTACCTGTGCATCCATACCTGTGCCTCCAGAAAAGTGAAGACCTGGAGCATCTTTGGAGAACGTATAAACAGTTCCTGTAGGATGGACAGGTTTCACATGTGAATGCAAGCAAAATTTTTTCAGTCTTCTGTGGGTGCAGACAATTAATTTTTTCTACACGTTCCTACAAGGGTTAACAAATTGGTGACTAACTTTGTGATCTTTATGTGGCACTGTTATATAAACATTAATAATGTATGCTGCTTCTGCTAGTAGGAAATGGTGGGACAATATCATCTGTCCATGTAGATTTTTAATAGAAAAAAAATAAGTAAAGTAGCTATGTTCACTCATACTGTCATAAACAAAAAAAAAATACATACTTCTCACCAGGAGATGTTTTGAAATGGTCTCTGTGTATATCACAATGCACATAAGCCATTGATAATTGCCCCTTTTTTGAAAGGCTATCTGCTGCCTGGTCTATCTGGAGAACAAACACAAGGAATCCTCACTGCTAGATTGTCTCATTTTCTGCATTAGCCTGTTACACATCCTACTCCTTCTCCCCACGCTGGCACAGCAATACATAATTGCTGATTACCAATATTAATTTATTAGTCCTTGACATCCTTCCACATCCAAAGTAGAGCCCTGAAATCTAGAACCACTCTGTGGCATGTTCCTCACCACTTTACATTATGACTGCCAGGCCTCTGGATGCAAAGGAGTGTTATGCTGAGCAAATTATTCCCTATAATGTGGTAGAAAACTTTATTCACAGAATCATTACGGGATTGTTTGTGTTGATGCCAGAGCTAATACAATTTTTTGCTTTTTGCTCTTTGATTGATATAACAAGAATCTTTCAAACTATAGCTGGTTGCTGCACCATTTTCTATGAAGTCTCTATGAGCAGTAAACTGCTCATGTATTTATTGCTTTTACCAAACACAGTCTCTCGGCTAAATGTCTCCTTATTATACTTTTTCACTCCCTTTGTTCTTCTTTAAGAAAGTCACAATTTGGTTTGGTTCTAAAGGCAATGTCCCACTTTGTCCACAGATAAAGTCTCTCTCTCACAACCAGTTGGGCACAGAGATGAGAGAGAAGCTCCATCTTCTGGGTAACAGCTGTAGGTATCAATTCACTTTTGCCAATAATAATAACAACAACAACAATAATAACAGACTTATGATTTTCTAGAAGTTTCTTTTCCATTCTCCTACTGTTGTATGGGTACTTATCCCTTGTAATATAAAAATAAAATCTTAAGTATCTGTCATTCCTCAGAACTGCATTGTGTCAGCTCTTGTAAAGATCGCCCTAGTAATAAATCTTATTTTTTGGTGTCATCTTACAGAGTGACCTATTTTCTGTATCTAGCATAAGTATAAGCTTTGGAAGAACTTGATATAGGATTGTGAGTATTCAAAGGGCTTTAAGGGTGGCTATTAGACTTACACATCGGCAAATAAGGACTGTAAGGTAATAGAAAATGTAAGGCATTAATGCCAGAAAAATTGTGAAAGAACAGTGATATAAGAGAATAATGGTGTGCAGAATAGAATCATCAGACAGGGAAAAGAGAAGAGATGTGATGATGGGAATAAGAGTGGCAGAAAGAAAGATTTTTGAGTGAAAAAAAAAAGAGAAGCACTTTAGTAAAATGAACCATTGTATTTGTATTAAAAATACACAGGAAATCAGTATTTCCTTGGTATTTTGAAGAATTTGTTTGGAACTCAATGACTATACTTTGAAAATAAAAACTTTTGAAATTAAAACGATTTAAAAGAGTGTAACCCTACAACAAATTTAGAAATTCTGGGATTACTGAATAATTTTCTGCTTCTGCTACTAATTTCTATGGCTATAGCTCCCTTTTTGAAATCAGATTCGACTACCTTTCATACAGAGTGGTGTGGTTTTTCTGATGGTCTTCTTTGTAGATACTGACCCACCAACTCAGTTCCAGTTGTTTAAAGTGTATTACATTGTTTGTCTGTCAAGGCATCCTGCTGATAATGTAGTGAAATAATACAAAGCTTACCCATAGAAATCAAAGAGTTGGCAAGTGGGTGCCTTCTGCCTTTTAATTCTTTGTCATGTGTTACTTCAGCTAGACATTGTTCATGTGGTTTGTCATAACACTAAGGAAATTTGAGTATAATGAATTTGACATGCCTGGTGCTAGTTTACAGTGAATTACTGGCCTATTGAATGACTTCATGTGAGTCATTTCCATCATTGTGCCTCCTGCCTCAATGAGAAGGTAAGAACACTCATGAGAGTTCCTTCTGTATGTACTCTGCTACCTGCTCATACTGATAAGAAAGACAGTGGCGGTATTATCAGTGATGCAAAACCTAAACAGATCACAGTAGATTTGGATGATACAAAAAAAGCAATAACAAAGTCAAGGGATACCTCTACCACCTTCTTTAGAAGTTTGAGCCAGCTTTGCTGAATGAAAAGTACCAAAACTGTGAGCTAGACCTTTGTCTTCACGACTTGCAAAAGGTAACCAGGGCAGTTTTGATGTTATTACTGTCAAGATTGTTTCTTACATAAAGGGCAGGGTATCAGCCAGTCTTCCACAATTTTTAATGACAGTACTTCTAAGAAGTCATCTGTAGATGGTAGTTACCACATCAGTTGTTGCTTCTTATAAGGAAGATTGCTTTTGGTGTTCTCATCAAAGAGGCCTTCCTTTTTTTATCTGTTTGACTACTGATATGGATGAAATAGGGAAAAATTACCATTTCACTTCTAGGGACAGAAACAAGTAAGGAAATCAGGCTTATCTTGTTGAAGACAACATATGTCTCTTGGGAGATACAGTGATACTCCCTGAAACACTCTTGGCTCGTTCAGGGAATTTTGTGGAAGTGCAAACTCTGCTTTTAGTGGCAATTCCTAATCATTAATAAACTCAAGATGCTAAAATAATGATATACCTATCTTTCCTAAGAGCACTGAAGTTTCCACAGAGTGTCATCATTTTTCACTATGCAGTCCCTGTGAAAAAACACTGTCCTATTCCAGTTACTTACAGAAAATGGAACACTAAATTGAGTCAGACTCAATTCAACCAAGACAAGGGTGGTGCTGTTATGCAGACATATCTAAAAGGAAGCAGTTCAGAATGATGAAACCATACCATTGATGGAGAAACACTTTTCACACTTCTGCCACAAGACACGGTTTGTTGTACTGTGCACAAAATATTAAAGAAACATAAATAGTAAACAATTTCCCTTGTACCTTAAGATGTACTAAGAATCCTTCATTTTACTCAGCTCACAACTCCACTGCTTTAAGAGAAAGCCACTACTAAAAGGTAAGAGCATGAGAATGGATACGAAGTGTCAAAACACACTTTGGTTTATACAACATTATGGGTTTATATCTGTTGGTTGGGGTTTTTTTTTTCATTTGAGCATGAGACATCGGACAAAAACTTCACACACACACACAAACACAGAAAGAATTCTCATGGCATAAGGCAAATCTCCAGCAATGTAAACCTCAAGTACTCATTTAAAGGAGCTCACTTGTATTTCTTTTGATAGGTCTACAACTTTCCATTTCTTTTCCTCCAGTTGTTATTGTTTGAGCAATGTTCTGCATCTGGGTTTACAAGATGCTACTGACCACACAAACCAAATTCAATATCCTCTGTTTGGATTCCTACCAAACCACAAACCCATATATCCTCCTTTTTTTTTTGCGAATTTTTTTTGTCTTTAATTTTTTCTTTATGTAATTCGCAATCTCATAAGAATGAGCTGAATTCTCTGTGGTGCTGGACTAATGTAACTGAAATTCAGATTTACCCCTTAAAAATTGAAACTCATTTCCTTCTGTTGATAGCAATACTTTTTCCATAGACTTCCTCATTCTCCCACTATTGTTTTATGTTACAGCAGAATCTTCTAATTCAATCATTTTTCAAACAATCTAATACAGCCAGAAAGTGGATTAGCCAGAAGGCACTGGTAGACTGCACATCCATCAGTTAACAGCTACAAAATCACTGGATAATTAAATCCAGAGAGAGATCCATAAAGGGAAGGAACAATTCATTTGTCTCCTCCTTCTCCATCTGTTGCTGTTCAGTCCATACAATTGAAGATCAGCTCCTTGGCCTTTCTGTTCTCCAGCCACCCAAAGCTGGAAGTGGCTTCCACCCCCGGGACAGGCGAAACAATGCTTTGAGAAACTGCATACTACATAAGGGAGAAAAGGAGCTGTCTGATCCCCACTTCCCCCTTTTGTCCCTAGGCAGGAAGTTTCTTCAGAAGTCACACCAATACTGCTACAAAGGGATTTGCACCTTGATGGCTCTGTTGATGTAACTACAGCACAGCGTGCAACCCCATGGCTTGCAAGTCCTGAGCATGGACATTCTGTAAACTGTCCCCAAAGCAGGAAAATATACAATGCCTTACTATTGTAGCGAAGTAAATAGAATGTCATAATTCCATTATTAAGTGCTGATAGGTATCTCCTTTGTATGCATTTTTATGATGAGCTTTTTTTTTCTTCACATTGCATCACATTTTCACAAAATAAGAGGGTGAATTAGATTTTTTTGTAAGCTTTATTTCTCCCTTTCCCTCCCCTCCTTTTATACCTCAAGTGAATGTCACCAGAAGATGCAAGCATGCAGGTTCTGATGCAGTCTGAAAAATACTGTGCTAATACTAATGCTAATTAATATGAACATTGCCATTTCTGTTATTTGAGAAGGCTATTTACTGTATGAAAATAGTAAGTTAACATTTACTATATTTTCTACATAATTTTCTATATAAGTAGATGTTTTGATGTTCAACTAACTGAATGGGACTGTTTTTAAAATGTGTAGACTTTTTCCCCTGCTCTAACAGTACACCCCATGCTATCTTTTCCTTACAGCATTGTCAGAACTTGCACACTGTAAATGCTGCTTAATCACCAGGCTCATCAGCGAGTTAAAAAAACATCAAACTCACTTAAAAATTAAGAGGTTCATTTCTCTCTCTGAATAGCTGCCAGCAGGTTAGTTGGTGGGGGAAAGGTAGCTAGGGTTTGGGTTTTCTTTTCCTGCTGTGTGGAGTAGCTGTTGAGGGAGGGTTGAGGAAACTGCTTTGGTCAGAAAAAGCTAAAACTTTTTTTTAGTTGCTGTACATGCACGACACAAACACTGTAGCACATTTTTGTCAGTCTGAAATAAAACAGCTTTCTTAATGGCATGGACCCTTCCCTGCTGCCAGAGGGGGCTTTGAACAATTGGAGTGGAGGGAGACTTTGGGGGGGGAGAGGAAGATGAAAGAGCCACGAGGCCTCCAAAAGAATAGGGCTGCCCATTCCACAGGCCTCTAGCTCTTGTCCTAACATTTTAAAAATAGTCCTCTGGCATAATAAACCTGATTTTCTTCTTCTTGGACCATGAATAAAGCAACGTTACTCCTTAACTCTTCAGATCCGGCTCTTTTGACAGAAGCATCCAACAACTCCCTTTTTCTCCAATTTCAAAAGAAAAAAGCGTTTGGTAGGATACGGCTTCATTTGTTTTAACTGATCGAAGGGACTCATGATTAAGCAGCATCCAAAAGAGGCCAAATCCAGACATCTTGACTTTATAACTCACTGTAACTTGGAGCCAGAAGCACCCAAGTGATCGACAGCTTGTGAGCGACCCCCAAAACAGGCACCTGCCACCCCCCAGCTGCCTCACACAAGATGCCGGCGTGCATGGCCCTGGGCAGGATGGTGGCGGCCTGCCAGGGCCCTGTGGCTCCCTGCCCTTAGCCTCACTCTTTCCAGCAACTCCATCTCAGCTCTGCATTCAAATATATCAGTCTGAAGGGTCAGGAGAAGGTCTTCCTTAATGAATTATAGTTTTATTGGAATAAATCATATTACAAACACAATGACACTTCTGTATCTGTAAACTATACGTATGGCCACCGGTTTTAAATAAGGGATTGCTCATTGATGAATCTAAGTGGGAATTTTTTGAGATGTGCTCACTCTTGGTGTTATTTTGTGGTGCTCCCGGCAGCATCATTTATTAAACGATACAGTGCAACTCTTGTGAGCAGAAGCTGAACTTCTTCACATTATGGTTGGTCCCTGTTAGATCTGTTTGCTTTGGCACCCAAACCCAGACACTCAGTGCCATGTTGGTGTCTGAGTACCCATGGGTAGGAACAGGGCAGCTAAATAAAGCACCACACTGCTGTGCCATGAATTCAGCACCTTTCTGCAGGAAACAGACCCCCCAGAACACCAAGTGGCACCCCTGACAGAGGCCAGCTTGGCTTTATAAAATGGTGGGGTTTAGGGTCTTCCTCTTGCTTTTCACTCCCAACGTCATTCTTCCCAATCCGAAACAGCCTCCGGGCTCCCCACTTCTTCATGGAATCCACTGGGGTACATCTTTTTGCACATATCACTGCAAAAGGAAGGGGAAAATGAGCACTCGATGCTGACAGAGGACATCATTCTCTCTTGCAGGACAGTGGGTCATGCTAGCTGACTGCAGCAGTGCTGCCATGGATTACATCCCTTGGTTTACAGAAGGCACAAATTCATCTGTACCCCTTCCTACTTCCATGAAAACCTGAACACTGTGCACAGTACCAGCTAATCTGGTAAAAATAAACTTAAATAAAAAAAAAAAAGTAAAAAAATAAATTTAGAATATAAATAAATTTATAAATAAAAAATAAAATATATTTAGAATAAAACCTAAATAAGTTTAAATAAAAAATATTTTTTTTATTTAAAAATAAATTTAAAATAAAAAATAAATTTAGAATAAAACCTTGATTACTTACATAATTAATCCCCTTTCACAGGAATGTACATGCCTAAATAATTAAAGAATTAGAGTCTAAAATGAAAGTGAGAAAAGCCTGCATTTTTATATTGTAAAAGCTTCAGTGGCAATCATGATAGTTCACAGCACATAAATAATTCAAACTGAGCTTCCTTGCTTTTTTTTTTTTTTTTTTTTTTTTTTTTTTTTTTTTTTTTTTTCCCTGAAAATTCTTATTAATTCTAATAAATGTGGGCACGAACTGGGCAATAAAAACANTTTTTTTTTTTTTCTTGCGGGAATCCTCTTAGTGCTTCCTAATTAAATGAAAATATTTTATAAGCCATCATTTTATGACATCACAAGAATATTTTAAACTCTGGATTAGACAAGCCGGATTTTGATTTTCCATATTTGCGATCCGGTATCTGCAGCTGTTTAATGGAACTGTAAACCAACGAAGCGGTGATAAAGTGGGCATGCACTTTTAAAATAAAAATCTAGGTTCTGCTTGTCAGCTGAGTCTAACTCGAACTTTTCATTTTACTTGACAACTCAGCACCTTTGCCCTAAAACACTCAGGCTGTAAATAAAATAAATTTCACAAAAATTACACACACACTGCAGGGAGGTGGGGGGGGGTCGGAAGGATATATATTGTAGGATGCAAAAACCATCTTTGAAGGATGTTGGCGGGTTTCTCCTACAATATTGTTAATTTTTCCATTTTTAACTGTGACGCTTTCCTGGGCTGTCCAGGTCCGGAGCAGAGTGCAGGCCCCACGGGACCGGGGTCTCTGGGGTCTCTGGGGGTCCCAGGGGTTTTGCGGAGTCCCAGGGGTCTAAGGGGTCTCGGGGGGTCTCAGGGGTTTCGGGGGATCTCAGGGGTCTCACTCGGCGGGAAGTGGCCCTGAGATCCC